>VDFB02326053.1:0-21324 GCA_007258455.2 Sequoia sempervirens
CCACCTTTTTCATGATATTTCCATCACCTTTTGCTTGAAATAACAGAGTTTTTCAAGTTAGAAAGGCATATAATATGAATTTCAGGTTTGAATTCTAGTGTAATATACAATTGAAGAGTTTGGAGGTGAACAAGCTTTTCAAAAAGTCAAATTTTTGAAGAGTTTGAGGAAAGAAGAAGCAAAGGCTACATAATTGGGTAGAACTCCTCCATTTGAAACTTTGGTTTTTTAGGTATGTGAAGTTTTATACATTTTCTTTCATTCTATTATGGCTTTCTTTCATTTTTGTTGTTTTGCTTATTCCATGTTGATCAAATTGTTTGTTTGTCATGTTACAACCTTAGGTTGTCAATAGACATTTTAAATTACACAATTCTATACACTTTCCTATTACATTTTTAAACCATATCTCTTTGAGGAATTTTGTTAAATTTAACAATTGACTTTCTTTGTGTATGCTTCCAAAGCTTTCGTTGAGGTATTTTATCAAACAGTTATACAAACCAGTTGATTTCCTTGTCTATGCTACAAATTTTCCATACATGTCTATAAAAAATTGGAATATACTCCTAATGCAGTAGGGGGAGGCCTGCAACATACAAACACACAACTACAATCTACAAACAAATTTTCAATTTACATTTCATCAAGACCTCTTCTTTCAATAAATTCACATTGTTTAGGTTGTAGCATATCAAAGTCACTCAATCTGGTATAATTCCCCACACAACCTTCTCACTTCTCAGCAAACCCCCAAATCCAAAAACAATCTTTACTTAGGTCTCAAAACAAAAGATTTTCTAGGTTTTAGGACCTTGCATGCTCAAATAGTTTTCCAATACAAAACCCTCAATTTGCTCATAAATATATAGGGTTTTCTATATTTCACAACTCAAAGGCCTTCCAAGCCTCACCAAAGCATCAAACAAAATAAACCTTCACTAGGCCTTTAGCCTCATTAGATCTCAAAAACACCACTTAGGTTCCTCCTTTTCATGCCAAAAACTCACATTCTCAGCCTAAGATAACATCACCAGCCCTATAGGCACCTTACCACTATTAAAAGAAACATGAAACTTGAAAGCAACATATTACAGGCCTTTCCTTTGAATCACAGGTCACCACTGTAGGAGGAAAGGCTCCATCTTTAAAATAAATTAAAACTCATACCTTGCTAGTCTGTATAGGCTGATCATGAAGAATGGAGTTTTTCATTTACCGAAACAACCAAAGGAGTCTCAAAATAGATCTAGTTCAACCAGGTAATATATCTACTTGCTTAGTTTTTGAAATTCCATATTGTTATCTTACTTTGTACTATATTCGTAATGTTGACTAATTTCAAGTTATTTTACGTACATATCAATGTAGGGCATGTTTATGCAGTTATTGCAGATGAAGAAAATGAAGAGGGAACATACTATTACTTGTGTCATTGTGTTGAGGCCAAAAATAAATTGGAAGCTCCAGTTATAGATGGAGAAAACATCGAATACCCTACAAGCTTAGTTGTTGTTACTGGAACGTCGCTTAAAAGGTACCCACATAAGAGTGTTAAACATTGGTTGTTTGAGGACTTTGACATGCATCGTAAGATTCTTCATTACTCAAACCTTGTTGTCGCATCCAATGTTCATTTGAGAAAATATGGGCGTAGACCTTTGAACAAGACCTTGTGGAAGGTTCGTGAGTCTGACCATGAGGCAATACTTGACACAATAAAGAGTAGAGCAAATATCGATGGTTCATTGGATTAATTTGTAAGTGTATGCACAATGGTTCTTATTAATTTATACTTGTATCCACGTTAATTTGTTTGATGCCATTGCTATCATGTCTTATTTTACTTTTCATATCTATAAGTAACTCGGTAAACATTGAATGGTGTTCCCTTGCAGAAAATGCAGATTTATGAGTCATCAAAGAGAATCTCAGACATAAAAGCAATGCAACATCCCTATTTTGATGATCGTGACAAATCACAATTATAATTTTCAGCCATTACAAAAGTGTGTGTGAAGCTTGGTGAGGGAATTTCAAGTTATTCATTTGAAGTTAACCTTATCATGAGCACCTATGATGTAGACATTATAGGAGCATCTCGAATTTCAAGATATTCTAGATTCATGAGAGGTATTGTGTGCAATAAGTATCTTGGAACTTGCAGTGAAGTTGTATGAGCAGGAGTGACTAAGTTGAGAGACTGCCATGCCTATCTGTAAGTTCCTTCCATCAATTTTCATTTCATTTCCATTTTGGACATGAGTTGTTTCTTTTTATTCTTTTACTTTGCCTATCTGTAACTAAACTAGTAAAAATTGATTGGTCTCTCCTTGCAGAAAATGCTAATTTTGGAGCCATCGAAGAGAATCTTAGCCAAAAAAGCAATGCAACATCCTTATTTTAATGATGATCTTGACAAATCTCAATTTTATTTGAAACCGACTATAAAAAGAGTGTGTGAAGCTTTGTGAGGGGAATCTCAAGTTCTCATTTGAAGTTAACCTTCCTAAATGAGAACCTATGATGTATGAACATTATAGAATCTCGAATGTATGAGTGACATTGTAAAATATCTATGAGAACAGAGTACCTAAAGCATTGTAATGAGATTTACTTGTAATGACATTTACTGAAATAATGAAATTTGGTGTAGGGGCACCAAGGTTATTGAGCAAATTTGGTTCACATAAATCTTTTAAGTTATTTTTGTGTTTTAAGTTTTGTCAATTGAATAAGGTTATAACACTTCCACAATTGATTTATAATGTAATAAGTCATGTTAGTTACAAAAATAACAGTTAGGAATGATTAGAAAGATGTAGAATCATTTGTAAATGTTGTTTAAAGCCTCTTGAAGGCTATTTAAGTCAATATTTGAATTTGTAGCCTTTTCAAGGAAAATCTTTGAATATGGTTGTAAATGTACTATTAGTGAGATTGAGATTGTTAACCTTTAGAGAGTAGCAATATTTAAGTTGATGATATTTTCTTTAGATGCAAGGATTCAAAGCACATCAACCATGTGGTACAAATGATTAAATCCCAGAGATGATCTGTAGCAATGAAAGAGTCTGAAAAGGTAGAGAGAGCTACACTGGTGACTTGGGAGAAACTTTACTGATGCAGAGTCAAGGTGGAGAAGACTCAAACAAATCGGATTTTAGTAAATCAACAACCTTTGTTATTTCATTTGGCCATCTTGGAACAACTACCAACAAAAAGGCTTCCAAACTCAACAATTTGGCTTAAATTTTAGAGAATTCCTCTCAAGGACCATCTCATCATCAATATAACATCTACTCAAACCCCCAACACCATTCCCAAGATAGGTATACAAGGTTTCTTCTCAATTTCTTGGAGATCCTTCAAACTGCCTTGCAAAAAGGCTACAAAATTAGCCCTTTTTACAAACAAACTGCTCTTTAAAATTCTCCTAAACCCACAAGCTCTTGGATAGTCATCAAATAGGTCACAAAACTCCCAATTCCATAGGTTTTAGAAAATCACTCAACCTCTAAGCCATAATTTCTTAAAACCCTCAATTTCTTAACAAATACCTAGGGTTTTTAGAATCTCACAACTCCAAGGCCTTCCAAACCTCACCAAAGCATCAAACAAGTTTTTTAGGGTCTGTACACACATAATAAACCTTCACCTATCCTTTAGACTTAGTAGATCTCAAAAACATCGCTTTGGTTCCTCCATTTCAAGCCAAAATCTCACATTCTCAGCCTAAAACATCACTAGTCCTATAAACGCCTTACCATTATTAAAAGAGTTAAGGAAACTTGAAAAAAACACATTGTAAATTTTTCCTTTGAGTCACAATTCACCACAATAGTAGGAAGGGCTCCATCATAAAAATTAAAGTAAACTAAAACCCTGCTGGTATGTACAGGTTGAATAAACAAAAATGGATTTTCCATTCACTAAAACAACCAAAGATGTATCAAAATAGATTGAAATATAGGTTAAGACCTGCCACCATAATTTTTCATGAATTTCTATTCATAAGAGGCCTGTACTAGGCCATAAATAGAGAAAAGAAACTAAAAAACTCAGAAAAATGTTGAAACTCCATAGTTTTAGGCGTTGTGAAGAGCACCAATCTTCAAAAAAACTATTGATTGAACCCCCATTCAAAATTGACTAATTTTTTTAATAAATTTAAAATGAGAATCATCTCCCTTCAATTCCCATAACTACCTTTGAACCACCAAACCCTTATTAAGCCTACAAATACTAGTATTTAACAATGGTTTTGCTTAATAAGCTTTATCATGCAAATTTATTATTCTAAAGGCCTAGGACCACATAGACACCCTTATAACATGAATTTTAGACTCTTTCTCTGCACTCCTACCTACTTTTTACATAATTTTCCTTTATGGCAATATCAACAATTATTTAATTCAAGAGTGATTTTGCACATTTGTCCACCCTAACCTACTAATTCCCAAAGTACATAAAAGATTGGTCTATTAGACCTTATTCAAGGCAAAAAGACCTCAACATACTAACATTTACCAACTTTCCTCCCAATTTACCATCAAACAATCACAAATTGAGGGTGAGGTAATGGATGTGGTCCAAACTTTAAGAGGGGCAAGAAGGTCAATGTATGATTGTTAACCTTGAGAGAGTATTTATGTTTAGGAAGTTTCCTTTAGATGCAAGGATTCAAAGCACATCAACCACATGTGGTACAAATGATTAAATCCTAGAGATGATCTGTAGCAATGAAAGAGTCTAAAAGGGTAGACAGAGCAACATTGGTGACTCAAGAGAAACTTCAGCTTTCAAAAATAAAGTCAATTAGGTTGGCAGACATGTGGATCGGGACAACATTTGGTGGAAGAGGAAGAAAGATGACTACAACTCTGGAGGCCCACCATACTATATTTCGGTATTCAACCATGAGAGTAGATGAGAGAGTTGATATCATGTATCAAAACATTAAACTTGCATTCTTCCAGCCAGCGGAGAATGAGATGATTACTTTGCTTCATTTTCATTTGCATAACCAAATCAAGGCATGGAAACTAAGAAGACCAAGGATGCCAAGTTTTATGTGGAGGTAATGCATGTGGTCCAAACTTTAGGAGGGATAAGAAGGTCAATGTATGATTGGTGAAGGAGCACCATTCAGTAGGTTTTGTTCATCAAGGCAAATAAGGAGTAGAATATCATCAATTTACCAAAATTGGCCCGAACTTGTACATTTGAAGGTTTTGAGTCAATAAAAATGGTTTTTTGACCCATTCCTCTCTTTCCAGCCTTTGTAACTTGAGGAATGGGTATGCACTAACATTATTAAGGTGTGGGAATAATGTGTTAGTGTTGGGGAGGTCTGAAAGTGAGATGGGTGTGAAACCCATGAGTGTAAAAGTGAGTTTTCTTTAAGAAAAATGGTGGTTTTGAAGAGTCAAATTGTGTTTTTGTGTAGGGAAGTGTTATTTTATGATTGTTTGAGCTTGTGTAGGGTATTACAAACTTGTTTGAGTAATTTTTAGGTTGTGGTTAGCTTTGGAAGTATCATTTGTAATAAAACCCTAGGGTTTAGGCTACAATAGAGAGTTTTGTGGTTTACCCATTGTACGGTGGTTTACCCATTGAAGTTTTGACACCTCATAATTACTTCCCCAGGAGTTGGTAAGGTTTAGATAAGTTTAGAGTATAGAACCTTTGTTCAACTGGATCTATCCCTTAAGGGTCCAAAGGGAAAAATGGCTGCAAACTTCAGCATGAGATTCCTCAGACACCGTGATGCTTAGAAACTTCTCATCTAATCTTATGGGATCATATTGGGCCCCTCTACAATAACCTCTCTTTGTTTTTATTATCTCAGAGTGGTTTTCCTGTGGTGTCCACTTTTTAGTTGATGGAAAAAGTGTCAAATGGAAGCAGTGGAAAGTTGCAAGGTGGTGCAACTTTCATTCTGTAACTCATGTGACCAAATGAACTATTCCAACACATCTGAATAGGCATGTTTACGCTAGGAATGGTCCTCTTTTTCACCCAAACACGCAGAATCACTCCGAGCTATGTTCAACCAGATCGATCCCTTAAGGGTCCAAAGGGAAAAGTGGCTAAAAAATTTAGCATGAGGTTACTCAGACACCATGAAGCTTAGAAACTTCTTGTCCAATCCATGGGATCACGTTGGACTCCTCTACAATAACCTCTCTCGGTTTTCATTATCTCAGAGTGGTTTTCCCGTGGTGTCCAGTTTTCAATTCATGGAAAAAGTGTCAAATGGAAGCAGTGGAAAGTTGCAAGGTGGTGCAACTTTCGTTCTACAACTCGTGTGACCAAATAGACTATTCCAATGCATCCAAATAGGAATTTTATGCTAGGCATGGTCCTCTTTTTCACCCAAACACACGGAATTGCTCTGAGCTACATTCAACCAGATCGATCTCTTAAGGGTCCAAAGGGAAAAATGGCTGCAAACTTCAGCATGAGGTTACTCGGACACCATGATGCATAGAAACTTCTCATCTAATCCAATGGGATCATGTTGCGCCCCTTTCCAATAACCTCTCTCAGTTGTCATTATCTTGGAGTGGATTTCCCATGGTGTCCATTTTTCAGTTGATGGAAAAAGTGTCAAATGGAAGTAGTGGAAAGTTGCAAGGTGTTGCAACTTTTGTTCTACAACTTGTGTGACCAAACGGATTTTTCCAATGCATCTAAATAGGTATCTTTACACTAGGAATGGTCTTTTTTCACACCCAAACACGCGGAATCACTTTGAGCTACATTCAACTGGATCAATCCTTAAGGGTCCAAAGGGAAAAATGGCTGCAAACTGCATGAAGTTACTTTCGGTTCTTGTGATGCCGAAACTTCTTGTCGATCAATGGAATCACATTGGGCCCCCTCTCTGATAACCTAAGCTAAGGTTTTGTTATCTTGAGTGGTTTTCCTTGGTGTCCAGTTTTCAGTTGATGAAAAAGTGTCAAATGGAAGTGGAAAGTTGCAAGTGTTGCTTTTATTCTACTCTTTCGATGTGACAAAAGCAGGGTTGGGACACCCAAACATGCAAAATTGCTTTCAGGCTTTAGCAGATCAATCCCTTAAAAAAGTTTCTGCAAAGGGGAAAGGGCTGCAAATTTATGAGGTTACTTTCGGACAAGTGATGCCAAAACTTCGCCTAATCCATGGGATCGGTTGGAGCCCCTCTACAATAACCTCTACTTGGTTTGCCTATCTGATGGTTTTCGTGTGTCAGTTTTGGTTAATGGAAAAAGTGTCAAATGGAAGCCGATTGGAAAGTTGCAAAAGTGGTGCAACTTTGGATTACGCAACTCGTTAATGACAAAGCGGGGATTGTTCCAACACGTCTGAATAGGCATGTTAATTCTAGGCATTATCCTCTTTCTCACCCAAACACATGGAATCACTTTGAGCTACATTCAACTGGATTGATCCCTTAAGGGTTTGAGTGTAGTATGTTGAAATAGGTCATTCAACTTATTGTTCAGGTTGTGTCTCGGTGATATGGGTCTAATGTAAGTAGGATAGGGAGTAGGAATAAGAAAATAGCATTATTAAGGGCATTGGAAGAGATTACTATTATTGCCCCTGTTGAAAATTCAAAATTGAGGCCCCTTAAAAGCAAGGCTAAAAGAGGTGAAAAGAAGAAATTGCTTCAAAATAAGTTAGAATAGGTTGGAAATAGGGTGATATTGTGGAGTTTTATGTGTTCAAAAGGTCTACAAGGACAAGGGAGGTCAAAATTATGTTATGATATGACATGCCCTAGTTGGGAAAACAAGGGTTTTCAATGAAAAAGAGAGGTTTGAGGGAGTAAACATGGGTAAATTCAAGGGGAAACATAATTTTGTGGTCAATTAAGTTTGTACGGGAAAAATGAAGAGTGTTGGAATAGGTTTTGAGGTTCAGGTTCGGTGGTTTAGTTCGCCGGTTTGGCCAAAAAAAATTAGAGGGGGGTTCAGTTCATTTTGGGTTCGTTGGTACAAAAAAATGTAAAAACAAAATATATATCTATGCAACCTAGAAGCATGAATTAGGATTAGAATATCAAATATCATCATATAAATAACAAAACCATCATAAACTTGAATGTCATTTAAAACAACAAAATAGCCAAAAAAAAAAAGTGTTTATAACCTGCGAAAAAATGTGAATAAAATCATGTTGATTTTCACGTGAAAAAAAACCATGAGACCATAGCTTGTTGCTTACTATTATGCTTTGATAGATTTTTTCCAAGCATCCATAGCTTGTTCGAAAGTAATTTTTGTAGGCTTTTAGCCATACCATCAAGGCAGTGAATTGTTTGGTAAAATGCTTTGGTAGAGATGTATGAAAAAATGATAGCATAGACAAGGCAATGAGCTGTTTGAAAAAATACCTCAAAGAAATGTGGTCTCATGGTGATGGAGTGGCATGACGAATTCCATGACAAGCAAATTGCTATGGATTGTCATGGCATTCCACCACCATTAAGACCACATTTCTTTGAGGCTTTTATTCAAACAGTTTGTTGTCTTGTCTATGCTATTGATTATTAAATTATGCTTTGATAGATTTTTTCCAAGCATCCATAGCTTGTTTTGAAGCACCTATTTTAGGCTTTTAGCCACCATAGCAGCAAGGAGGTGAAGCGTTTGATAAAATGCTGGTAAGCTTATGTATGAAAAATGTGGTAGCATAGACAAGGGTAGTGAACTATTTGAAAAAATGCCTCAAAGAAATGTAGTCTCATGGTGATGGAATTCCGTGACAATCCATACTTGATTTTCTTTTAAAAGCATTCCATCACCATGAGACCACATTTCTTTGAGGCATTTTTTTCAAACAATTCATTGCTTTGTCTATGCTATTGCTACTATTATGCTATGATAGAATTTTTTCCAAAAAGCATCCATAGCTTGTTTGAAAGCACTACGTTTTTAGGCTTTTAGTCATGACAAGGCAATGAGCTTCATTTTGATAAAATTCATAGCGACATGCATGAAAAATGTGTTAGCATAGACAAAGGCGGTGAACTCTTTGAAAAAATGCCTCAAAGAAATGAGGTCTCATGGTGATGGAATGCCATGACAATCCAAATGCTTTTGATTATCATGGCATTCCTGAACGAGCGGCCCCTAAAGTTCCTACTGCCAATCTATGATATTACTACTATTATGCTTTTGATAGATTTTTCCAAGCATCCATAGCTTGTTTTGAGAAGCACTTATTTTTGGAGGAAACCAGCCATGCTTAACAAGGCTGAACTATTTGACAAAATGCTTTGGTAGACATGTATCAAAATGTGGTAAGGTATAGACAAGGCGATTATTTGTTTGAAAAGAGAATTTGCCTCAAAATGTGGTCTCATAGAATGCATGACAAGCAAATGCAATTGGGAGCTGCTCCTAGTTATTAGTTATGCAATGTGAAGTAATTGCATAACTACTTAGGTTGACTTTGTAAAAACTATATTGTAATTGAAATTTTGTCATCTATCAGCATCTAGTTATTAGTTATGCAATGTGAAGCAAATCTTTGAGTTTCAAAGATGTGCAATGCAATGTAATCAACGATATGAATATAAACTACAAAAATCTATTTTTTACAATTTATTAGTTAAACTCTTTATTTATTTTTCTCTCCATATCTCTATGCTATGGAAATGCCTTTAAATGTTTTTAAAAGAGTTTTTATCTCTTGTTCTACTTTTTTTTACCTTTTTTTTAAATCTGATTTTTTTTCTGATTTTTTAAAAATATCTTATACTTTTTGGTTTGCCAATTTTTTCCCTAAAATATTTTTGCTGCTACAGTATAAACACATATCTTTTTGTACATGTATAAGGGAAGCACAAGTAGTCACAAACACGTATGCCTTGAAGTATACACACGAATACAAGGTGTACACAACTCAATAAAAAGTATATGCACGAATACAAGGTATACACATGAAAATTTGTAAGTCACAAAGTATACATTGGAACACACGTAAGTCAAAAAGTATACACGTAAGTTGTAAAGTATACACTTGAATACACGTAACTTATTTCTATTGAACCATGACTTTATAATGCAAATATGGACACCATCGATAAAAAAATTTGTATTAACCAAATAGCCATGTACGCATACATCAATATATGTCGATATAAGTATAAAATATAGTTACAAAATAGCCATATAAGCTTACAATAATGCCATATAGGAAAACAATGACAAATATATCCAATACAAGATATGTACAAAATTCCCATGTCTAGGCATACAAAAAGGGCTCTGGAATCAAAATTAATTTCTCTCCATGCTATGGAAATAAATTATTTCCCTTTGTTTGGCGATCCGATGGCGATAAGTTTGTCACTCATTTCTGTTGTGCTTGAGGAGTGCTCCTGCTACTCCTTCTACAATTTAGCTCTTGGTGAAGTTTTAACTGTTACAATAAGAAGTAAAGACATTAATATATAGAAATTACATTATAAAAAATGATATATTTAAAAAATAATAATCACTTACTGACATCTCATGATCACTCTCCACGATGGAAATATTTTCCCGTCGATGCTCAGGCGTGCTCAAGCGCTATATAAACCATTCAAATAGGAATTAAACTACAAATCAATAATGGTTTGATTTTTCACTAGAACTAACATCTATAACAACGAATGTAAATTGAAATTTAGTAATTTTCCTCATACCTCCCCTATCAGAGCCATCGAGGATTTTATAACGGATGAAACACCGATATCCATTGCCCTTGTAACATTTGGAGGTGTTTCCACAACCAACATCTGAAAATAAAACAACAAATTATTCAATCACAAAAGTTATAATAGCGATCCACTTCATGACTTATAATGTATGAGATCTAATGAACAAAATTTTGAGTACAATTATTAAACTATATATTTATGGTAGGCCTTGGTAGTTTGATAGGAAGACCAAGCATGATGGGGAGAAGAACACATACTCCATTGTGAAGGATGGGAAGACTTACAACCTTTCACCTCTCCTAGAAGAAGACAAGGCAAAGCATGAAGGGCCTAGTGTTTTGATGGTGGGTGAGAAGGAGTTCATGAAGACCTTGAAGGAAGGAGGAGGAAGAGGATTCTTCCTGATTATGAAGCCAAAAAGTGAAGCGGATCTGCCCACAAAGAAGAAGGAAGATGCACCAAAAGAAGTCCAAGAGTTGTTGGAAAGGTACAAGGAAATAATGGTGAATGAATTACCTAGTTCCCTACCTCCCATTAGGGATATAAGCCACCATATCAATCTGATTCTAGGGGCTACATTGCCCAATAAGGTTGCATACAAGATGACACCTGCTCAAAATGAGGAGATTGCAAGACAAGTGAAAGAGTTGATGGATAAAGGGCTAGTGAGGAAGAGTTTGAGCCCATGTGTTGTTCCTACTATCCTAGAACCAAGGAAGGATTGGAATTGGAGGATTTTCACTAATTCAAGATCCATTAATAGGATCACAATCAGATATAGGTTCTTGATGCCAAGAATGGAGGACCTCATGGATTGTCTATCAGGAGCATTACTTTTCCAAGATTTATCTAAAGAGTGGGTACCATTAGATAAGGATCAGAGAGGGGGATGAATGGAAGAAAACTTCTAAAACTAATGAAGGGCTCTATGAGTGGTTGGTGATGCCCTTTGGGTTATCAAATCCCCCTCGTACATTTATGTGCCTTATGAATGAGGTATTGAGACCTTTCATTGGAAAGTTTGTTGTAGTTTATTTAGATGGAATCATTGTGTTTAGCAGGTCTAAAGAAGAACACTTGAAGCACCTTGACATGGTACTAAGGAGGTTACAAGAGGAGAAGTTGTTGAGAAACATGGAAAAGTGTGAATTCATGAAGGAAGAACTAGTCTACCTTGGTTTTTTCATCTCCAAGGGAAGTTTGAAGATGGATCCTTCAAAGGTGGATGCTATTCTTACTTGGCCAACACCAAAATCCATGGGAGATGTGAGAAGCTTCCATGTACTTGCAAGCTTTTATAGAAATTTCATTAAGAACTTTAGCCAAATTTTTGCACCAATCTTGGACACCATCAAAGGAGGTAACAAAGGTAAGTTTTCTTGGACTAATGAGGCTAATAAAGGGTTTGAATATCTGAAAATGAGAGTAGCACAATAGCCTATACTTGTGCTCCCTAATTTTGATATTTTTTTTTACCATTGAGTGTGATGCTAGCAATCAAGCAATAGGGGTTGTTTTGAGCCAAGAAGGAAGAACAATTGCATTTTTTAGTGAGAGGCTGAATGAAGCAAAGAGGAAGTATTCTTCTTATGATTTGGAATTGTATGCTATGGTCCAAGCCCTCAAAAAGTGGAGGAACTACTTGTTACCTAAAGAATTTGTTGTTTATACTGATAATCATGCCTTGAGTTTTTTGAATGCACATGAAAAAATCAGTCATAGGAACATGAAGTGGGTAGAGTCTTTGCAAGCCTATACTTTCACAATAAAGCATACAAAGGGAAAAGCAAATAAGGTGGCAGATGCTCTCAGTAGAAGGGCATTTGTAGTGCAAGAGATCCAAATCCAAAGCATGGGAGTTGAAGCATTGAAGGATATGTATCATGAAGATTCAAATTTCAAGGAGGTATACAATGTTTGTGAACAACATTTGAATTCTTTTCATGGTGAATTCTCTGACTTTTTTATTGCAAAATGGTTTTCTCTTCAAAGGAATCCATTTGTGTATGTGTAAATTCTCAATGAGGGAGAATATCATAAAGGAGAAACACAGTGGGAGTCTTGGAGGTCACTTTCACCTTGACAAGACATTGGAACAAGTTAGGACATTTTATTATTGGCCAAAGTTTTAGGTTCATGTGAGAAGGTATGTGGAAGGCTGCACAATATGTCAAAGGGAAAAGGGAACTTCATCAAATGTAGGACTCTATCAGCCACTACCCATTCCCAATAGGCCTTGGGAGTAAGTATAGACTTTGTCTTGGGGTTGCCTAGAACCCAAAGAGGTTTTGATAGTATATTTGTGGTAGTTGATAGATTTAGTAAGATGGCACATTTTCTTCCTTTCAAATGCACCAATGATGCATCTCATATAGCAGGTCTCTTCTTTAAGGAGGTTGTTAGGATACATGGACTTCCTTTAAGCATTGTTTCTGATAAGGATTCTAAATTCATTGGTCACTTTTGGAGGACCTTGTGGAAGAAACTTGGCAAAAATTTGTGCTTTAGTTCAGCATACCATCCACAAATGGATGGACAAACTGAAGTGGTGAATAGATCATTGGGAAACCTCTTAAGATCTCTTACCAAGGAGCATGGACAAGCTTGGGATCTGATTTTACCTCAGGCTGAATTTGCATATAATGACTCCATGAATAGGAGCATTGGTAGAATCTCTTTTGAAGTAGTCTATGGAATGCACCCTAGAGGGGTCTATGAACTAAGAGATCTACAAGGAGTTGCTAAGAGAAGTGCTCTAGGTGAGGACTTTGCTATTACAATCAGGGATATTCATCAACAAGTGAAGGAAACCCTTCAAAAGAATGTTGAGAATTATAAGGAAAAGGCAGATTTAAAGAAGAGGAATGTCCAATTCAAGGTTGGAGACTTGGTGATGAAACACTTGAAGAAGGAGAGACTTCCAAAAGGAAAGTATACAAAAATCATGATGAAGAAGATAGGACCTTGCAAGGTGGTCCACAAGTTTGGCAAAAATGCTTATGAAATAGAGCTACCTCTTGGGGTGGCAATCTCTCCTATCTTCAACATTTCTGACTTGTATCCTTTCAAATCTTCTATGAATGCAGGTGATGGAGAAGGTACAACAACAATGGAGGATGAAGATTGGGTGAAGGAACTACCCCCCAGCCAACCTATGACTCTTGAATGCATCCTAGACACCAAGGAGACAAAGAAGACTAGAAGGAAGGTTTACAAGAAATACCTGGTCAAATGGAAAGGTCTACCTAAAGAGGATGCAACATGGATGTCAGAAAATGATATTAAACAACATGGACCTACTGTAGAAAACTTGATCTCAAAGAGGACTTGAGATCTTTTTCTTGCTCGGGAGTATGGTGCAGGAGCACCCATGGGTCTAAGGGACCTAGACTAATTTTTCATGTTTTTTTTCTTGTTTTATGGATGGAATAAGGTCTTATGGACCATTTCAATGCTTTTTAGTAGGTCTTCTAGGTTTTTGGTTGAGTTTTTGGTCTTGGTGACCAACTTCTTTGTACAACAAGGTCTCCATCCTCCTTTGTAAGTCTAGTGCATCTTGGAAAAATAAGGAAAAAGGATGCCTTGCTATATCTAGACACCTGAGGGGAGTCACCTTACTTTTTGACAAGGTTTTAAATGACTTTGACACATTTTGGAAGGCTCTTTGAGGTCCAGTTGGTAGAAGTTGCTCACATTTCCTTAACTAGGCAATTAGAAGTCAAAGCATGAGATTAGTTGTTTTCCAATGTCTCTCTTTTCAAAAGACAGTTGCAAGAAGTTGGAGGGAGTTTTTAAGACTTCAAATATGCCTCTCTTGGTTGAGGAAAGGTTGATGTTGATGTTTTGAATAAGTTTCAATAAGAAGTTTGTTGTTTTTCCTATGTTTTTCTGAAGAATTTGTTGATCTCGTACCTGGTACGGACTGTATGTTCACTTTCATGCTCCAAGCCCATAATGATTGGATAGGTAATTGAATAAGCTTTCTTTCCTTTGGTGTTGGAGTGGTGAGATTTCATTGAGTATCAAGGGAGATATTCCAATTTCTCTATCGGGTGGTCTGAAAAACCTTAAAATTGGGGTTTTGGGTGAAAATGTATATTTCTTCCATTCCCAGGTTGTGAAATTGCTCAATCTTAGTGGGATGGAAGATATAAGGTTGTAATATCATTTCCTCAATTTTTTGGAGAATGGAAGGCTCATTGTTGGAATTTTTGCATGAATTTTAGCTTGACATCTCTATGTGGCAAGCATAATTGACAAGCAAAAAAAATGAGTTTTTGCTTGATTTCAAAGAATCTATTTAAGAGGCACTTATGAATGGTGGAAATAGGTGTGGAGAACCTATAGGAGTTTAAATTTTGTCTTTGGGGTGAAGGGGAGAGCCTATATAGTCAAGACCCAGGTGTAGGTGTATGAATTAGGCCTTTTGGAGCAGCGGTAGAAAGGGCCATTGTGAGTGAAGTTTTGACAGTCAAGAGGAAGGGTTTTGGAACCTTTTAGGGGTCCATCTTAGGGGTATGAATCCATAGGTTTGGTGTCTTAACAATATTCCTTGTGTTTTTTTATTCTGACTATCCTACCGGGAAAGGGCTGCAAGCCTTAAGAGAGTGTGAGGTCTAAGTCACCATAGTGATGGATGTTTGTTGAAACCTAAGTGCTAGAGTGTTGTTAAACCTTATTTTGACTTAATGAGACATGATCCACAAATTTTCAAGCTTTGTGAGTGGTCTGAGTTGTGAACCCTAGGTGTGTGGGGTTGATCTCTTAAAGAATAGTGGAGTTTAGGACTCATAAGAGTATTTGAGAGAACCATTCAGTGAAGTGACTTTGCCATTTGTGATTGTGATTTTTCCTTCCCTACCACTCTGCATCATTTCTAAATCTTATGCAGGCTATTTCCATGGTGTTTGTGGTGGTGGCAGGAGTATTTAAGGTTTGTAAGTACCTTATGCAATAAACCCTCCTTTGTAGGGCTTGATTTGTGCATAGAATAGGGGTTTTTTGGAATAGTGATTTATCGAGCCTTTTTGTCGCTAAAAATGTTTGATTCTTCAATTTTGTGACATGATGAATTACTTTTTTCACTCCTTTTGTATTTTGGTGATAAACTATGAGTACTTTATTTGTAATTTAGGCCTAAATTAGTAGCCCTTTCCAGCAAACAATTCAAGAATCTAGTAATTTCTTTATGACAATCTATTGAGAACTTTTGATATGTTATGATGTGTTAAAAAAGGCTCTTGAATGTACATTGGGAATGTGGATATACAAAGTGAATGGAAAGGAATCACCCGATTAAGGTATATGTGACCTACAAGCAAAATGGTGGTAAGACTGTAAAAGTGTGTAATTCTGTAAATAAAGAGATTTAAATGTTTATTTTGGCATAGAACCATCAATGTGAAGATACCAAACATGATGATTTGATATGTTGTAGAAATATGTCCCTAGGTGGAAATGGTAATTTGACTACATAAGAACTTATGAATTTGATAAATCAATATTATGTGGATATGAACCAGGTTTGTTTTAGTCAAAAACATGATGTGAGTAATGTCTTGGAAGTCAGATGAAATGATTGAGGTGTAAATGGTTGATTGTAGTATCTTGTTCTTGAGGAACTAGTTGGTAAAAGTGAAAATTTGGTGAGTTGTTTAAGGAATTGAAAGATTTAGAGCTCTTTATCAAGTTTTTGCTTTGAATTCAAATAAATTGATGATGACAAAGGTGTGTTAGGATCTGATGGATATAGGTTGTAACATGAAAGATTGGTGTTTGGTTATTTTTCCTAGGTAAAGCAAATTGAGTGGAAGGGTGCCTTGGTGAATGATGAAAGAGTGGATTGTTTAGTGACTCTAATTAGGTTTCTTGTGCATGGATCAGTCATTTTTGCTAATAAATAAGACGTTTGAAGCTTGAGGATGATAAGAAGAAGTATTGAAATGAGTTGGATTATTGTTGCCTTGTGGTTTGAAAATGAAACAATGTGATTTTTGATGAAAATAGAAAGAAATTTTAGTTGCTTATTCAATTTGATCTTCTCCTGATTCAATTGGGTGAGATATTGGTGCAGGAGCACCTAGGTCATCAAATACTTTTCAATTTTGCAAAAGAGATGAGTGTTCAAATTTGTATTGAGTCAATCACAAAAGGTCATGGAAAAATGATGTAAAGCATGTTCAAGGTCATATTAGGTCTTATTTGAATGTATTTAAGGTTATGGGTAAGTTCTAGGTGGTCAAAGTGGGAAAATGCAAACAATGCAATAATGTAATATTGTTAAAAGTTGTTAAATTGACAAAAACAAAGAAATCAGGCATATTAAGGGTTAAAAGGGGTAGTTTCAACTGATGGAAAGATATTTATGGAAAAGGAAATATCTTTAAAAATCATGTAAAGGCAAGAAAAAGAAAAATTTTGGTGTTCTTGTAATTAGATTTTGAAATAAAAATTCCCTGTTTCTGAGTTTGCAGCATTACTCCAATGTTTTGTTTTCTTGTGTTGGTAATTTAGGAACACCCAAAGTTAAATCATAGTGTGACTACATGTAAAGAGGAGTTAGTTTCCAATTTCAAGAGTTGGACTTGGTTAGTTTCAGGAAACAAAATAATAAGAGGTAGTTTTCAGTGCCCGACAGAGTCCTTTTAGAAGCAAGTTTGAGAGTCCAATAGGGTTTTTCTTCACTACTCCACCAATGTAGGTCAAGTAAATTGGTGGAGTAGGTTAATGTTAGGATTTTTTTCATGTTTTGATGATTGTAAGTGTAGGGAAAAGAAAGAATACCATGGTGGAGTTGTTGCTACACTGGAAAATAGAGGATTTTCCTACACAAAGTGATGCTACAGTCATGGGTCATGAATAAATAAAGCTTGCAGAGGCTTGAAAATGATTTAGAAGGTATTGGAAGACATAAAAAATCATGGTCCAAGTGGTGGCCAGAAAAATAAAGGTTTGCAAGAGTATTTTTCACAAAACCCTCATTGATTTGTGCTTTTAAACCCTATAAACGAGGGTTTATTGGATCAGAACATTTTCATGGTTTTCAATCCCTATAAATGGTGAAATATTGAGTTCTAAGACATGCTTGAAGACTTTTTTGAGGTTTTGAGTGATTTGGAATAGTTTTGAAGGGGTCTCCTTTGTAAAACAGGCCTAATCTACTAGCCTTTCTTTAGAGGATAGTCTAAAATATGATGATTTTCTTTATGTCAAATGTCTAAGAACTTCAAGATATGTTGTGATGTGCTAGAAAGTGTTTCTAAATGTGCATTAAGTTTTTTAATAAGATCTGAGATAGGAATGTAACTACCCGATTCAATGGTTGACAAACCTACTAGAGGAATATGATATTGTCTGATCAAAACAAAGATGTTTGTTTAAACAATAGAAAGGATGATATTGAGTGCTTGGTTACTATCAAACTAATGATATGATTGATGTTACTAAATTTGGTTAAGGTGTATAAGACAGGTTTGGTGACTTTGATGGTTGGATGGGTGAGTATTATGAAGCCTTTTGAGCAAATTGGTGATTAACCACAAGATGATAATCAAGATTTTGTTGTAGCAGGAGTTTGTAAACTGTAAAGAGACTACTGCAGTCAAAGTATGGTGAGTACATTGCTTGATAATGGACTAATAATAGTGAGGTATGGTTTAGTTGATTTGTTGCCTTGGTGAATAAATGAAAGGATGAATTGTTCAAGTGTCAATAATCAGGTTTATGTTGTTTTTATGGTGGCTGAGAATGATGTGAATCTAATTGATTAAGTCAAAGTTTTCTTTAATATGGTTTTTTCTTTGAATTAGTCAATTGGAATACTGATTAGTGGAGTGATGAATGATGGCCTATGGAATGGCTAAGAGAATTTTAGTGGATTTTGGTTGAATGAAAAGTAGATTTTTGATGAAATTATATTTGATCTTCTCTTGATTCTATTTGGGATTGAAATCCCTTGAAGAAATGATGTTGATGGTGTTTGTTGGATACTCTACATCAGATGTACCCTGATGATTGAGTGTTTTGATATGATGCTCTGCATCACTAACTACCATGTCTATGCTATTGTTTACTATTATGGTTTCATATTTTTTTCCAAGCATCCATAGTTTGTCATGTTGGTGCACCTTTGCAAGCACATTCCTCCATGTGAAGTAATTTCATCGTGCTACTTATGTTGACTTTCTAAACAACTTTATTGTACAGTTGAAATTTTGTCATCTATCAACATCTAGTTATTAGTTATGGAATTTGAAGTAATGCTTTGAGTTTGAATGATGTGTAATGCAACGTAACTAACAATATGAATATAAACTACACAAATCTAATAAGTAGAATTCATTAGTTAAATTATCTTTATTCTATTACCTTCGTGTACATTTGAGTAAATCCACTAGCACTAGGAGGTATTTTCTTGAAACCTCCAATAGTATTGTGTTTAGCATCCAAAATCACATATTAAAATAGCATTCATAAAACAATGCTAGTAACATGTAATAAATTTATAATTGTTTACTAGTTACATACCCCACTAATAGGTGTACTACAGAAATAAGTAGGTGGAGGACAGGTGTATCCAATCTCAACACTATGCCCCTCCAATTTTAATAAAATAATAAAACTAAATTAGTTAATCTTGAATTTCAGAATAGAAATTAATAAATTAAATTCAATCAACATGTTGAATTTTATGTGATTATCAATGCCATATGCATGATACAAAATTCCAGCCGTCCTCTCCATCCCTATAGCAGCATACAGATCCTATGTAGTAGCCTCCTGAGTGTTGGTGGGGTCATATGAACAAGTTGCCCTGCAAGATTGACACACATGGGTTCAAAGGCCACCACCCGAAGACTCCCCTGGATGGCTTGTACAATAGGGCTAGTATGATGGATGAAACTAGGGGTCAAAGTGTTGATGGCTTGCAATGTCTCTACGTCAGCACTCTCCTTCGCAACAACAGGCATAACAATGTGCTCATGAGGCGACCTAGCGAGAGGTCATCTCCCTTGTCGTGCAGGATCCGATTGTGCACCAGGCCTATCCTGAGTCTACCCCCCACCTCTCCCCTGGAACTCCCTCATATCAAAATAATTTTGGATTTGGTTCAATACAAATTCATTGTATAGTTTCCTAAGAAAATATTGGGGGACTTCACAATTGTTGCACGGTGGGTAATCAAAGACCAAGTACCACCTATCATAAAAATGGTTCCTAATCTCTTGGTGGTGGCACCGATGAATAGGAAACCTCTTCACATTGAGGCTAGTATTTTGATTTGTTCTAGGGTCAGTGAATAAAGAGCACAAATCACCTTTAGTAATTTTTAAATCTTTTACTTGTTTATATAATAGTTTATCTGCATAATATGCCCTAATTGCCTGCCTCATATCTTTCCATCTCTTTATTTGTTGGGTTATTGAATCTACATTTTTTAACATCTCTTTCATTGAATTTTCTAGTTTCATTATTTTTGTGGTTGAAGCATTTGGATCACTCAACCTACTAATAAGATCCTCACTTTTTTTTTTGTTGTTCTCAATTTCACTCCTCAAATTTTGTTGAGTGCCAAGAGGGTGTTGAGTGATTGGTGGGGGAGGTTGATTTTTTTGAGGATTTTGTTGAGGAGGATTTTCCTATTCTTCTTATTGAGGATTTTGAGGATTTGCAGGATCATTTGCATCCCATACAATTTTTTTTAAAAAATCAAATCTAACCTAAAACAAACAAAATCAATTTGAAACTAAGAAATTCAAAACAAATAGTAAACAATGCTTACCTCCTGCACCTCTTCACCATCGTGGTGCCATCTTTGCAAAGGAAAAGAAACTATTGTTGATGAATTTTCTAGAATGCCTCCTCCTAGAATGCGAGCACAAAAATGAAGGTTTTTGGTCGCGGGCAGAGCAAAAAAATAGAGAAGAGAAAATGAATGACTTTCACTTTTTTTTTTGCTTTTAAAATGACATAACGCGAGCACATTATAACGTGCTCACGTTATGTCATTTTCAAATTTTTTTTGGAGTTGGCCACAAAAGTGTAACCCAACTTCATGCACCCGCCCTATTATTGGCTACATGTCAATGTTGACATGCTGATGTGTTTGACGTGTTTACTGAAGAATTGCCAGAGTTTGGGTGCAGTAGTTTTCTTGTTTGGAGATGACTTATTTGACTTGAAGACATTTTGACATGTGTGCCAGTGTAGTGTCATGAACCCTAATGGACTAACCTAGTGCGGCCTCAGGGGCTCATCGACAGATGGCCTTGCCTATGTCATACACTCAGAGACCTCGTAGTTCGACACGACCAATGACTTTGTCTTCATGACCAAAGATTGAGCCATGATTTTTATTTTGACAACCTAAAAGGACTGACCTAATGTCTCGAGGGATCCAAGGTGAGCCTTGCCTACATAGGAAATGCGCAGAGACAACGTAGTTCAGAAAAATGACCAAGACTGACTAACATGATCGACTCGATTGACTTGACTAGTTTAATTGACATTGACTCTGTTTTGGGTTTTTGGATTTCTTCAGGGCATTTTTCAATTTTTAGGTCTTTTTTTTAGGACGTTTTATGATTTTTAGGATTTTTTAGGACCTTTTATGATTTTTAGGATTTTTT
>VDFB02326054.1:0-29800 GCA_007258455.2 Sequoia sempervirens
TGGTATTTTCATTAAGGAGCAGAATGCCAAAAGCAAAGAGCATAAGCCTAATGGAGAAATAGAAGTAGTCAAAGCTAAAGAAGGTAGGGGAGATAAAATTTGGGTTAAGAAAGTAGGTAAGCAAAAACCAACTAAAGAATCCAAATCTCCTCTTGTAAAAGATAAAGACACATAAGCAAACTCCTAAAGTTACAAGGAAGGATACCAAGCATAGGGCTGAGGTAACCAAAAATCAATAGAAGGAGAGAAACAATGAACAATTTATTCTCCCAATTGAACTGCCCAAGTATACTCATGTTCATATGCTTCAATTACTTATCCAAGTAAAAGTATATATGCCTTTTCTTGAAATGATGAGAATAGATAAACATAAGAAAAAGGCAGTAGCCCTTATCAATGGTGCTACTATAGCCTGTAATGATTTAGTGGTTCCCATTCCACCAAAATTGAGTGAAAAGGATAAGAAATACAAGGAAGTTGAGGGAGTCGTCAGTAAGATTCTCCATATCTTCCTAGGGAATTCAGTAACTGCTTGTCTTAGGAAGATAGATCTTTTTTCCCTCACTTTGATTGTTGGTAGAATTTTACAAAACACTGTATCATTGAATTTGGAGCACCCAATAACATCATTTGAGCTAAAATCATGGAGGCACTAGGATCAAAAGTTGATAGAACTCATGTTAATTGTTATTCCATGGATTGAAGAGAAGTCCATGCTATTGGTGTGATCAATGAACTTCCTTATAGATTAGTAGCCTACCAAGAAAAGGAATTTAAAATGAGTGTGGTAATAGTTGATATCCCTCCTAATTATGGAATGCTACTATATCATAAATGGAGTGCATCTATGGGAGGCACTATGCAATGTGACATTTCTTATGCCGCATTTCTCATTGATGGTAAGGATGTTCAAGTGGTACAAGAACTGAGGGTACCACATATGTTGGAGCATGCTCTTGAAGCTGACACAATTATTTTCATAGAAATTGATATCAATGATTTGAAGATGGAAGAAGTACCAATAGAAGTTTATAGGTGCCCTATGTCTATAGAAAATGAAGTTCTAAGATTATTTGACAAGAATGAACTTTGGAAAATGTACTTTGATGGTGAAAGTTCCAAAGAAGGATCTAGTGTAGGGATACTATTGGTATCACCTAGTGGCAGTACTTATAAATTCTTTTCCACATTGTCTTTTGTCTACATGAGTAATGTGGTAGAATGTGAAGCATTATTACTTGGACTAAAATTGGCTGAGAAGCACAAAATAAAAAATTTAAAGGAAATTGGTGATTTTTAGCTTGTGATATCCCAAGTAAGATCAAAATATGCTTGCAAGAACAAGATTCTAAAGCAATACAAAAATGATGTATGGGATTCCATCGAGCAGTTTGAAGCTTTTGGAATTGACTAGATGGAAAGAGTATAGAACATAGTAGTTGACTTACTTGCTAACATTGCATTGAGACCAAGTGACATACATTTTATAGGTATCTCTAAGGTTGAAGTACAAACAAGGCCTTCCATTCCTAACCATGTGCACAACTAGAAAATTTTCAATGATGGAAAGAGTAAGAACATAGTAGTTGACTTACTTGCTAACATTGCATTGAGACCAAGTGACATACATTTTATAGGTATCTCTAAGGTTGAAGTACAAACAAGGCCTTCCATTCCTAACCATGTGCACAACTAGAAAATTTTCAATGATGATAAGGATACTTTCAATTTTTTGAACTGTACTAATGAATGTGAAGGTTAGCAAATTGAATTTGGTGAATTTGTTGAAAATATTGATGGAAAGGACACAATATTTGCAAAGGAGGTCATCCAGTTAAAGATGAATAAAATACCCAAAGGCCTTGTAGCACTTCAAATGGTCTTTGATAGTCAAGATAAAAGTAAGATTAAGACAATTGTTGCTCACCCAGAAGACCTAGAGGAAGTAAATTTGGGGACTAAAAATGCCCTTAAGAAAGTGTATGTCAGAAATAATATGAAGCCAAAGGCGAAGGAAATGTTGTGTACCTTTCTTAGAAAATACAAACATGTCTTTTCTTGATCATATGATGACCTGAAAGCTTACAAAGAGGAATTGTTTTAGCATGAGATTCCTCCAGCTTCTTTTTGAAAATCTCTAGAGAGGAGGCTTTACCTCCTACAGTGGCATTGGAAATAGCATAAGCTAAAAGAAATCTACCAATCGTGTGTGGTCAATAGTCTACACCTCAAATATCCACTATGCAATGACCACAAGGGCCCCCAACCCACCACATTCTACCTATGATGAGACCTAGTAAGGGCTGAGCTGGTCAACCAATCAAGCTTTTGTCTAATCACTTCAGTGTAGCTTTTTGAAATCTAAAAGAATATTTTAATTATAATGTGAGTAAACTATAACTTGTTTTCTAATTCATCTATATTGTCTTGTTGTAGAATTCTTGTAAGCATTATAAGTTATATGCTATTTATTATAATTTCAGGACATAAATAGTTTCAAACTTATGGTGATCATGAAAAATTTTGAGCATATATTTGATATTACTTTGAGAGTTACTTTTGACACTTTTAATTGTGACACAAATATTGATTTCAGGTTAAAATTAGTAGTGATCATGGGCCTATTACTAACAAGACTTTGTTCAGGAAAATAATTGATAATGTGAAGGAAGTGTATGGATAGAAAGAGTGGGATGGCAAGGAATTTTCTTATGATGGAGAGAAGAGAATTTTTACTATTGGAGCTCTTCCTCGAGGTAGCACTGAATGTACTATTTTTCTTGAGGAGGCAACCAGGTAAGAATTTCATGTAATGCTTAGGTTGTATGCATTTTGTAAATCATGCATGTTTTCTTCTCTTTAATCTAGGATTGTTATTTTTGTCTATCAATGGTTTGGGGCTGGTGACAATGTAAGAAAGAAAATCATAAGAGATGACATAATAGAGAAATTCAAAGTGGAGATCAATTTTGTTGCAAAGGTGTCAAGGAAATCACTGAATGTTGTTTTATGAGGGGACGTGTCTGACAAATGCTAGGATGCATTGAGGGTTTTGGATATAATTTTCAGGCAACATGTTGCTAGAAAGTATGTAATTTTTTGGCAATAGGTTGAATGCTTTTTGACATGCTTTATTTTTATGGTGATGATATAGTTTGAAGTCAATATGGGGTTTTATTTAGTTTTCCTTCTGATTGATTGTTTTCTACATGAACTATCTATTGGTGAGACAAAGTTATTTTCATTGGAGCTTTGCTTCATTAGCCGATTTGGGAGGTGTTGTTCAAGGATGTAAGGGATACCATGTTAGTTTCAGGCCTTTAGAGAATGGCTTGTCTCTGAATATGGGTAAAAGCTGATTTTCTTACTATGCTTTGCTATGGTTGAGGTGATAAAAAATGTTGGATGTTGTTTCTTCTATTTTGGTTTTAAGGAGGATGCTCCTTTCGGTTCCCTTCCCTTGATTGTTGTCAATATTGGTCTTTGATTTGCTACCTTTATTTTTTTTGTTACACACAGACACACACACATATATAAATGTATGTATATGTATATTTATAAGTATATGTATATGTATATAATTTATATGTATATATATTTATGTATATATATGTATTTGTATATGTGTATATATATATGTATGTATATATATGTGTGTGCATGTGTGTATACATCTGCATATACATATACATATACATATATATACATATATATATACATATATATATAAATACATATACATATACATATACATATACATATATGCATGTATAAATATATATGTATATGTATACATGTTCTAGTTCCCCATACAAAACTATTCATTATTGTAGTTTTCCTATTCTATTCTCCATATTTTAAAGTTCTATTTAATGTGGGTTTTGAAACATCTCTCATTTTTCTTTGATTGTTTGTTAAGTGTTTCTCTAATAGGTCGGTGAAATGCATGTATAGATTTGAGTTTGCAGCATATTCCTATTTATTAGAGATTCTATCACTATCTAGATAAGGTGTAATAGAAAAATCTATGTAATAGTTGGCTTGTCAATTCAAAACTGAAGCTACATTATTTACCACTAAATATTCTAGAAAAATTGGGGAAATTGTAAAAAAAATATTAGGAAAAACACTTAAGAATCACAAGAAAAGAATCCATGCTCTCCACCCTACCATATCAGGTCATGCAGCCTCATGGACCATCACCAAACCCCTAAGCAAGAACATATAACCTAAGAATTTTGTTTAGTTGAATTTAGTGTTATACATTTTTTAAAATATATATAGTTGTATTATTTATAACAAAGAATTTGATATGTAGTCATGAAATAAGAGATGGCACCATATTAAAATCAAAAGCATAGGATTTCAATGAATGTGTGAATATATATATGAAAACAGAGGAATAAATTATGTTTATATTTCCAAAACAAAAGTCTTAGATAAGACATAGGCATACCTTCTTGGTGCAATTGGATGTAGTATGAACAAAAGAATAGAAGGCATGTTCTCCACCCTCCCATATTGGGTCATGCAACCTCATGGGCTGTCCCCAAACCCTCAAGCAAGAACATACATTGTTCACCACTATGATCAATGGTGAAGCCAATGTTTGGGCACCTAAGCTTGTTGTTTCTAGATATTTGATTGTGTTTGAGTTTTGTCATCTAGAAACACAAACACAATAAAATATCTAGAAATAACAAATCTTAAGAATTAAATAGATTGTGGAAATCTCATAGGATAACCTAAAAATTTTCTTTAGTTGAAACCAATGTGATAGATTTTTAAAAATACATATTGTTTTACCATTTATGACAAAGAATTTGACATGTAGTCATGAAATAAGAGATGCAATAAAGGACATATATCCTTACTTTCTATATAAATAGAATGTAGTTGCAACTTGTACACCATGCCAAACATGTGATCAAAAAGTTATTTAGTATTGTGGAGATGTGTAGTTACAGTTCAAAATGTTTACAATCTAAAATGGTTTCAATCATATATAGTTAGTCACAAGGAAAATTTGAAGTTTAATGTGGTGAACATGTGTAATTGGTAGACAATATGTAAATTAGGAAAGATAAACAATTGTTTAGTTTATAACAAATAATATGCAGTGCATCTGCAATAGAAGAAATCACATAAGCAAGATGCAAGTATACATCCTACAAAGAGTGGGACAAGGTCAATGTATGTATATATATATGCAAACATAGGAATAAATTATGTTCATATTTGCCAAAAAAATCCTTAGCATCCCATAGTGAACATTCAAAAGGAAAGACCCAATAAATAGTACTTAAGAACATGGAGAATAGAAGAGGTGAACTACAATAATGAATAGTTTGTTATGAGCAAGTGGATATTGATACAACACAAGCAATCCATGTAATAGTTGGCTTGTCAATTCAAAATTCAAGCTACATTTTTTGCACTGACTATTATAGAAAAAAATGAGAATTTATAAAAAAAATATTGTTTTTAAGTTTCAAAATTCTAAAATTTTGTAGATTGGTATAAGGTACAAACATGACATTCACTTGTACCTTTGCACTACATTTAATTTTTTTCTCTGTGTATGTGTTATTTTGTTTGGATGGAACATGTTATATGTCTTTTATCAATATGTTCAATGATAACAAACTATTATTCATGATATTGTTCTTTTCGGATCCTTGTAACAAACTGTTCATTATTGTAGTTTTCCTCTCCTATACTCCATATTTTAAAGCTGTATTTAATGTTTGTTTTTTTCTATAACATTTAGTAGAAAATTAGTGTTATTCTAATACCTATTATACATTTCTCTATTCGTCTTCAATATTTACCACAAGGCATGTAGCTTGAATCTTATATAAATATGTTTCAAATTTTTTTTGTTGTATAAAAGTTTAAAGAGATGGGCAAGGTTTTCTTTACATAAAAACATTTAGAATCACACCATATAACTCTTGTGATAACCTAAAGGAAATAGGTATCATCATAAAGAACAAGGTTTTAATGCTTGAATTAGCAAGGTGCAAAGATAGCTTTATAAGCATGTAGAAATGCAGTTAGTAGAATACAATATTTTGTGGATATGTAGCAACCAATGTATGTCCAAGAAGGGGAAAACCAAAAAACTCATGCTTATGCTCCTCCCTGCCATATTGACATCATGAAGCCTCATGGGTTCTAGCCAAACCCCCGAGCAAGAAAAGTATGCAAGGCGCATCAAAAATTCAATGAAGCCATATCATGTATCACACAATGTTGAAACTGGGGAAATTTTGTTATTTCCATATATTATTTCTCATGTATTTCAAAGCATTTGCTAATTTTATGGATGAATTTGAGGTAGACGTAGAGGATTTCATGATAAAAATTTTTATGCAGTCTCTCATTGAAGATGCTCAAGAGTGGTATACGAGTTTTCCTGCTGAGAGCATTGGCTCTTGAGAACAATTCAGAAGGATATTTAGAGAACAATACGGTGATAAGACTGATTCAATTTTTTTGTTGAATTAATTCAATAATATTACTAAAGGTCCTAATGAATCTATGGTTGAGCTCAATATGAGATTCCAAAAGGCTAGGAAGAGGTTGCCTCCTCATTTACAATTGAATGAAAATGTGTGATTAGTATATTACTACAATGATTTTGACACAAAAATGGGTTACTACCTGCTAGATAAGAATCCTCAGACATTGAGGGAAGCTTACAGCATGGCAGAGCATATTGAGAATATTAGTAGAGCAATTGGTAAAGTTAGAAGAAGAGATGTAAAACTCTTCAAAATTCCAAAAACATGAGGATAAGAGTTTAGGTGCTAAAGGGGGCACTTTTAAGGATAAGATTGATAATTTAATGAAAACTATAAATCACAAAATTGTAAGGCAAGAAAAGGTTCAACCAAAAAATATCAAACAAATGAAAGACCTCTTTGGTTACACAATCACCCATATAATACCAATGGGTATAATGGGAAGCCTATTCTTAATAATAAAAGAAATACCCAGAATAAGGTCCTTCCATATCCTCTACAAAAGAATTCAGAAAAATTTGTTGAAGATGCCCCTTGATGCATGGTTTTCCAAATACAACATTCTCCTCAGCAATGTGCAGTGGCATAGATGATTGAGGTGGAATAGGATATGCCTAAAGACTATGATCAACAAAATGAGGAGGATATTGATGTACTTATGGTTATGGGTGATTTTGATGTTGTTGATAGTGAATGCTCTTCTGATGTGGACTCCTATGAAGTGTATGTAGACAATCATAGGAAAATTGCTAGTGCATATCATTAGCAAGTTCTCTCTGATGACGATGTTGATAGTGATATTGACCTATATAATTTGGAAGTGATTAAAGATGGTGCATCACTAAGAAGGCCCTAAGATTAGGAGATTACAAAATATATTATGGCCTTAGCCACCCAAGCTAGAAGTTCCTATCATTTGATGAATAGAACAGTCAATGGTGAACAAGGAAGTCATGTTAGTCTTTTCAATAAGGAACAAAATGCCAAAAGAAAAGAGCACAAGCTTGATGGAAAAATAGAACTAGTCAAAGATAAAGAAGGTAGGGGAGATAAATTTTGGGTTAGGAAAGTAGGTAACAAAAAGGCTATTAAAGAATCCAAATATCCTCTTGCGAAGATAAAGACACAAAAGAAAACTCCTAAAGTTACAAGGAAGGGTCCCAAGCATAGGGTCAAGGTAATCAAAAATCAACAAAAGGAGAGCAACAATGAACAAGGTATGCTCCCAATTGAATTGCCCAAGTATACTCATGTTGATATGCTTAAATTACTTAGCCAGGTAAAAGTATTAGTGCCCTTTCTTGAAATGATGAGAATAGATGAACATAAGAAAAAGGAAGTAGCCCTTATCAATGATCCTACTATAGCCTGTAATGATTTAGTGGTTCCCATTCCACCCAAATTGAGTGAAAAGGATAAGAAAGACAAGGACGTTGAGGGATTCATCACTAAGATTCCCCATATCTTATACCACATTTCCCATTGATGGTAAGGATGTTCAAGTGGTGTAAGAACCAAGGGTACCATATATATTGGAGCATGCTCCTAAAGATGACACAATTATTTTCATACAAACTGATATCAATGATTTCAAGATGGAAGAAGTACCAAGAGAAGTTGATGGGTGCCCTATGCCTATAGAAAATGAATTTTTAGGATTATCTAACAAGAATGGACTTTGGAAAATGTACTTTGATGGTGAAAGTTACAAAGAAGGGTCTAGTGCAGGGATATTATTAATATCATCTAGTTGCAATATTTATAAATTATTTTTCACATTGTCTTTTGTCTACATGAGTAATGTGGTAGAATGTGAAGCATTATTAATTGGACTAAAATTGGCTGAGAAGCATGGAATTAAAAAGTTAATGGCAATTGGTGATTTTGAGCTTGTGATATCCCAAATAAGAGCGACATATGCTTGCAAGAATAATATTCTAAAGTAGTGTAGAAATTATGTCTGGGATTTCATCCAACAATTCGAAGCTTTAGGAATTGATTGGATGGAAAGAGGACAAAACAAAGTAGCTGACTTACTTGATAAAATTGCATTGAGACCAAGTGACACAATTTTTATAGGTATATCTCTAAGGTTTAGGTACAAACAAGCCTTCCATTCCTAACAATGTGCACATGTGGCAGATTTTCAATGATGATGAGGATATTCTCAAATTATTTAACTATGCTGATGAATATGAAGGTTAGGAGATCAACTTTGGTGGATTTGTTGAAAATATTGATGGAAAGGACACAATATTTGGAAAGAAGGTCATCCAATTAAAGATGAATAAAATCCCCAAAGGCCTTGTAGCTCTTGAAAGGGTCTTTGACAGTCAAGATAAAAGTAAGATTAAGAAACCAGCTACTCTCTTAGAGGGAGGAAGGAAGCAAATTTTGGGACTAAAAATTCCCCTAAGAAAGTGTATGTAGGAAAGAATATGAATCGAAAGGCGAAGGAAATGTTGTTTACCTTGCTTAAGGACTTTATAGAAGGGCTTATGTCTGAATATGGGTAAAAACTAATTTTCTTAATATGCTTTGCTATGGTTAGGGTGATAAAAAATGTTGGATGTTGTTTCTTCTGTTTTGGTTTTAAGGAGGATGCTCCTTTTGGTTCCCTTCCCTTCACTGTTGTCATTATTGGTCTTTGATTTGCTACCTTTATTTTGTTTATTATATTCTACACAGTTATATTTCTTCTTATGAAATTTTTAGAGTCGTTGTCCTCTTATCTGTGTGCATTGGTCAGACTAGGCTTTAGCTTATTCTTCTCTTCCTAGTTCATTTAATTTCTATGTTTTATTAGAATGTTTTAAATGTTTTGATCAGGTTTTCTAGAGTTTGTAAGCAACTGTGTTGTTTATTTGTGTGATTGTTTCTTTTTATCTAACAATACAATATCAACTATGGGATTCACTTCATTAAATTGAAGTTTCATTTTAGAAATATTTGCAGTTACAATTTGTCAACTGGGGGTTTTCTTCCTCATGCATGATGATGAATTATGGAGTTTAATCTGAAATGCTGCAAAAGTATTCACCTTTACCAGAAGTACTCCCAAACATTTTGATGGACTGTGGAAACATTATGCATGTTATTGTACTTCAACTTGTCTTTCTAGTTTATGGGTATCCCTTGAAATTAAGTAATTTAATTTCTTGATTTAACTAGGATATGCATTTCGCTATTGGCCTTATGTGATTTCATTTGGAACATTTTTCTTTATTGTTTATTTGTACTTGAGATTCGGTGTTCTATTTTAGTTATATTTCTCAAGTAGAAATAAACAATAAAGACAAATGTTCCAAATGAAATCAAATAAGGCCAATAGCGAAATGCATATCCTAGTTAAATCAAGAAACTAAATTGCTTAATTCAAGTGATACCCATAAACTAGAAAGACAAGTTGAAGTACAATAACAGGGATAATTTTTCCACAGTCCATCAAAATGTTTGGGAGTACTTGTGATAAAGGTGAATACTTTTGCAGCATTTAAGATTATACTCCATGATTCATCATCATGCATGAGGAAGAAAACCCTCAGTTGACAAATTATAACTGCAAATATTTCTAAACTGAAACTTCAATTTAATGAAGTGAATCCCATAGTTGATATTGTACTGTTAGATAAAAATAAACAATCACACAAATAAACAACACAGTTGCTTACAAACTCTAGAAAACCTGATCAAAACATTAAAAAAATTCTAATATAACATAGAAATTAAATGGACTAAGAAGAGAAGAATAGGCTAAAGCCTAGTCTGACCAATGCACACAGATAAGAGGACAATGACTCTGAAAATTTCATAAGAAGAAATATAAATGTGCAGAATATAACAAACAAAATAAAGGTAGCAAATCAAAGACCAATAATGACCACAGTGAAGGGAAGGGAACCAAAAGGAGCATCCTCCTTAAAACCAAAACAGAAGAAACAACATCCAACATTTTTTATCACCCCAACCATAGCAAAGCATATTAAGAAAATCAGTGTTTACCCATATTCAGAGATAGGCCCTTCTATAAAGGCCTTAAAATAACATGTTATCCCTTACATCCTTGAACATCACCTCCCAAATTGACTAACGGAGCAAAGATCCAATGAAAATAACTTTGTCTCACCAATCGATTGTTCCTGTAGAAAACAATCAATCAGAAGGCAAACTAAATAAAACCCCGGATTGATTTCAAACTACATCATCACCAAACAAGTCAAGCATGTCAACAAGCATTCAACCTATTGCCAAATAATTACATACTTTTTGGCAACACAGAATTATATCCAAAACCCTCAGTGCATCCTGGCATTTGTCAGACACGTCCCCTCGTAAAACAACTTCTAGTGATTTCCTTGGGATCTTTGCAGCAAAATTGATCTCCACCCTGAATTTCTCTGCTCTGTCATCTCTTCTCATTTTCTTTCTTACATTGTCACCAGCCCCAGAATAGTTGATAGAAAACAGATAACACTCCCAGATTAAAGAGAAGAAAACATCTACGATTTACAAAATGCATACAACCTAAGCATTACATGAAATGCTTACCTAGCTGCCTCCTCAATAGAAACAGTACATTCAGTGCTATATCGGGGAAGAGCTCCAATAGTAAACATGCTCTTCTCTCCAACATAATCAAATTCCTTTCTTCTCTCCATCATAATCAAATTCCTTTCTATCCAGCCCTGTCTGGCCGTAGACTTCCTTCACTTTATCCATTATTTTCCTCAACAAAGTCTTGTTAGTAATAGGCCCACGATCACTGCTAATTTTAACCTGAAATCAATATGTGTGCTGCAATTAAAATTTTCAAAAGTAACTCTCAAAGTAATATCAAATATATGCTCAAAATTTATCATGATCACCATAAGTTTGAAACTCTTTATGTCCGGAAATTATAACAAATAGCATAGAACTTATAATGCTTACAAGAATTCTACAACAAGACAATACAGATGAATTAGAAAACAAGGTAAAGTTTACTCACATTATAATGAAAAGATTCTTGAAGATTTCAAACAGCTACACCGAAGTGGTTAGACAGAAGCTTTTTTGGTCGACCATCTCGGCCCTTACCAGGTCTCGTCATAGGTAGAATACGGGTGGCTGGGGGCCCTTCTGGTCTTTGCATAGTGGGTATTTGAGGAGCAGAATATTGAACAAGCACAGCTGGTAGATTTCCTTTAGCTCCTGCTCTTTCCAGTGCCACTGTAGGAGGTAAAGCCTCCTCTCCAGACATTTTCAAAAAGAAGCTTACAAACGCTAGTGAGGATATTGGGCACTATAATAGGCAGAAGTATGGCTATCATTGAACGTGCGAAATTTACAAATATATGAACAAGGAGGAGAGGTGGTGGCTGCATTATTGTAGCAGAAGAAGAAGCTGTTGTGAGCCAACTAACCACATGTTCACATGATTTGATGTTATGTGCTTGTATTTAAAGTCATTAATTTGTATCCATTTCACATCCTCTCTCATCCTATAAGCATTTAGAGAGCAATCAGTTGCAGAACAATTTAGTTTGATGCAATTAAAACAAAGCTGTATATTCATTCTAGAGAATTGCTTGCTGTCTGTGAATCTTTTCACATTTTTCTAGGGCTTAACCTAGGAGAATATGCCCCCTTGTGTCAAACGAGCAATCCTCCAATTTTCGGAGCAGAGAAGACAAAGGTGAATTCAGTGAATTAGAGAACAGCAATATAGAATCACAAAGATCAGATCTGTGTGGCAGAAGGACAAATCCACAGATACCAAAAATGGCCTTGAGGTGTGAACTCAGCCCAGAACAGAGTAAGGATCAAGCATAGAATCTAAGGCAACATACAGACAAAGAGGCATTTTTACAATATCAAAGACAGTTCACAATTCAGCACCACATTGGAATCATTCATTCTTTGGTCATAGAGCTACGTAATCTTTATCATTTACAATTACTTTTCTAAATAGCATTTAATTCAGAATTACATTGAATAATTTAGGTTAACTTGTGCTGAGTTGTAATCATTTCATTGGATTAGTATGGAATAAATTTAGGGAAAGTTTATTTTCCTTTACAATTATATGCATGAGTTATTCCATCTCAAAGTGGACCAACCTTTGTTAATTAGAATTTGTGCTTCAGTTGACATATTTGAAATGTAATCTAGTATTACTATCTTTAAACATATATTTGTATAAGTAATTAGACTATTGTTCATTACAACTTGTCCAAAAGCCAAAGAAGGAAACAATCACTGAGCATAACTTTTAGCATAATAAAGATAGTAGTACTGTAAGTAGACAATTACAAAGGCAAGGAGAAGAAGAAAAGGTGCAGACATCTGTATTGAATAAAGCTTTTACATCCCAGATACAAACTGATTCAAATATCATAGTCAACAGAATTTCAAACAGTAGGACTGACATAGTGCAGCAAAAAGAAGGCTGCCATAATCAAAACTTATAACAATGTATCAAGAGTATTTAGAGACAAAGGATGGAACAATTCAACAGCAAGAATGAGAAAAGGTGCATACGTGAAGTGTAAAGAAATGATAGATATTTGTTCAATAATTAAAGAATGCATACATTTTTATCACAAAAGGACCTTTTTTTTGAAAAAAAAAAAGAAAAAAAAGAGAACTTCTTTTGTGAAGGAAGAAAACAAGAGCCCATGCACTGAAACTGAGCAAAAAATAAGTTTGCAAGAGAATCGCCATGAAGCTTGCAAGATTAGGGACTGGACTAACCAAGGAAATACGTAATATCTATAAAATAAAGCTTTTTTCAATTCTTCTATTGAAGAATAAATGGGTGAATCCACATAGGGTTTCCAGGTCCAGTTCTCCAGAGAATTTGGAATATTGTTAAACTGGAGATATAATTACAATTTTGGGAACAATAAAATCCAGACAAGGAAATAATTTGTGCCATCAATATTTTGAAAGAATTGCTACATGTAATGCCAGTCAACATTGCGAGATTCACAACATATTTTGAAAACTTCAATTACCAGAGAAAGGTACAAACTACTGTGCCATTGCCAGGTTGTAAAGGAGACATATCGTAGCCAGAAGGAAGCATATGATTTGCGAAAGATTAATTTTAATTTAAGTTAGTTGATATTGATCCAAAGCTGTGGATTTTCAAAACAATTTGAGCTGACCAAAGAGAATTCATTTTACAAAACAATCAGAGCAGTGATCTATAAGAAGTTAAATGGTGAAATGCAAGGATTAAAAAAAAGGCATTTAGAAAATTATAATTATTAAGATTGAAAACTTGATTATTGAATAGATTAAAATACAGCTCATGAAAAAATTTCGTCAGCACAGAAACTAAAAAAAAACACAGCATAGCACAATCAGATTTAAAGGGCTTTGAACTTTGAAGTATTATAGTTTAACAAGTGAAAATTAATTATAAGAAATGAAGCTATCCAACCATTGTATGAAAAATATGTTACATAATTATACATATTTCCTTCCCTTATTTTTTACATTTCTCTTTAAAAAATAACTTTTATCATAACAAAACATTTAAAAAATAAAATACATATTTAAAACAAGATTTTTTATTTTTTTTAATGATTATCAGAACAACATGAGTTAGAGGGAGATCATTAACAGATTTACATAAAAAAAACCAACCCCACCTACAATTTACAACTTTTTTATGCCCCTCCCATCACATATGCAGCAAATAGCTATTTTCGTTATAGCTTTACATTACATGTACATCACATAGCTTTTTTCATTATAGCTTTACATTACATGATGTTTAATGCTGCAAACTAGAGCCACTGTGCTGTAAAAATGGGCCACTGTGCTGCTGGGAAGAACCACTATGCAGAGCCACTTCTGAGTTACCACGAGAACCACTATATTGTCCGCCAACTAGGAGTAGTAATAAACTGCTGCCACCAACAAAGAAGAGTCTAAGCATGCCCAAAAAACAAACCAAGGTTGCCAAAAAAAGACGGGCCAAACAGATCAGTTTGCTGCATCCACCCTATTTGACATTGATCTTTAATCCTGAAAAGGATCAAAAGGACATCTGCTGCTTCAATTTCATCCCTGATAAAGTCCTTTATCCTGAGCAACAGTAGAACATCTTCACCCTCACTCTCCTTAAGTATTAAGGAAAAAAATAAAATAAATATTTTAAATAAGAAAAAACTTAAGTATTAACTTAAAAAACCCTATATGTTTTGAACAATAAAATATAAACAAAATTACGCGGACATAGAACCTCACTCTTATAGGAGAGAGCGCAAGGTAACTAATCTCTAAGATGAGTGCAAAGACAGACCAATACAGTTGAACAAACTGCACAAAATTGAATGCTCTCCATTTCACAAGGCCTATGAGAGTTTTTCTATGACCTTTATTGTTAGGGACAATTATTCTCAAAAGAACTCAGAATAAAATCAAATTAAATCTGGGTCACAAACGAGGTAATTTCTGATCTACGGTAAATAACATTTATTACGATTAGAAATGTTCAAGAAGATTTAAGTGAAGCACAAGTTATCTTAGATTTATCCTAGAGCTGCAGATTCTCATTGAATATCCAAAGTGTATCAAGCAAGATATTTCCCTAATATAAGCAATCACTGTACTATATACAATACTCTTCAATATTGATTTGATGCAATAGTAGTAAATTGGGTAGTTTTACTAGTGTCCAATGCAGATGGTGTTTCCTTACCTGTTTGAGAGCCTTCATTTACCAACTCTTTTTTCAGTCTCTTGTGTTCCTTTCTTAATTCCATTTATTTGAATAAAATTTGCAGGGCCAAGTCGAAGAAAAACGAAATGGATGGTAATGTCTTAGTTTTCCTTTCTTAACTCGTTGATGCCATTTCGTTTTTCTTCCACTTGGCCCTGCACATTTTATTAAAATAAATGGAGTTAAGAAAGGAAAACGAGAGACTGAAAAAAGAGTTGGCAGAAATGAAGGCTTTGAAACATATACGTGAAACGGACACTAGTAAAACTATCCAGTTTACTACTACTGCATCAAATCAATGTTCAAGAGAATATTGCGTATAGTACAGTGATTGCTTATATTAGGGAAATATCTTGCTTGATACTCCTGGGATTCACTGAGAATCTGCAGCCCTAACATAAATCTAAGATAACTTTTGGTTCACTTAAATCTTCTTGGACATTTTTAAATGTGATAAATGTTATTTACCGTCATTAGAAATGACCACGTTTGTGACCTAGATTTAGTATGATTTTATTCGAGTTCTTTTGAGACTAATTGTCTCTAACAATAAAGGTTGTAGAAAAAATACTGGTAGGCCATGAGAAATGGAGAGCAATCAATTTTGTGCAGTTTGTTCAAGTGTATTGGTCTGTCTTTGCACTCATCTTATAGATTTGTTAGCTTGCACTCTCTCATATAAGAATGAGGTTCTATGTCGGTGTAATTTTGTTTATATTTTACTTTCAAAAAATTTAGGGTTTTTTAAGTTAATACATAGATTTTTTTCTTATTTTAAATAGTTATTTTATTGTTTTAATTAATACTCTTAAGTGAGGGTGAAGATATTCCTTCGTTGCTCAGCATAAAGGACTTTGGCAGGGATGAAATTGAAGCACCAGATGTCCTTTTGATCCTTTTGAGGATGAAAGATCAAGATCGTAGGGTGGCAGCAGTAAATTAGCACTACCAGTTGGCGGACGGTATAGTGGTTCTCGTGGTAACTCAGAAGTGGCTCTGCATAGTGGTTCTTCCCAGCAGCACAGTGGCTCGATTTTGCAGCGTTAAACATGATGAATGTAAAGCTATAATGAAAACAGCTATGTGATGTACATGTAATGTTTGGTTTATGTAATTATGACTATTACGAAATCAATTAATTTCAATAAAACTATTTGGGCCAAGTCGAAGCAAAACAAAATGGACGGTAATGTGTCCCAGAAATACTTGATGGCATTAATGTTGGAAGTAATCTCAACTACCCTCTGCCTAACTTGTCATGTTTCAAATCCTCCTACTGTCATGTTTCAAATACTCTGTATGCATATTATATCTGCAACATTTAAGATATCATTGAAAGCAAATCTCAGCAAGATTTGAATGTATTTATTTTATCAACTCTTCCAGTCTGTCCACCGTACCATTAACTTGCTTTACACGGATTGTGGGCAACATAAAATATAATTTTATATTGTTGTTCTATCTCCTTAGGAGGTTCTAGATTGTTCTTAATACCTCCATAAACGAGGCACATGTAACAGGTTATGTTAGTGTTGAATGATCAGAAAATCATGGGGTAGAAACGCTGAATGCTGAAGCAATCGAATCAAATGTAATGTTTGATGAAATTGATAAATAGAGGTGCAGTGCTGTAGCACATGGTGCAGATTTCTGTGTTAAATTTTTGTGTTTCTGTTTATGTGTGTTTTTTCTCCTGCTCCCCTGTTTTTAACATGTGGTATCAGAGCCAATGGTAATGTGAAGAGCCTGGAGAGAGCCAAAAGAATATGTGGAGTGTTTTGCAATTGATAGGAGAGAATAAGGTGCAGTATTTTCACAGAGGCAGTCCATTGACAGAGCAGATGCATGAGAAGAAGTTCAGTGACGAATTACTGTAGCAACAGCAGGGTAACTCACAGAGCTGTGAGGGGAAGTCAAATCTGTTGAAAGCTATGTAATGGTGTTTGCAGAGAAGAGCTGAAGCTCAAATGAAAGTCATATGAAGTTCTGAAGTTGACATCCAAAAGGAGAGAAGAGTTAGATCCAAGGAGACTTGAAAGTAGAAGGTCATCAACAGCAGAAGAAGAACTAGTTAAGGGAGTTGCAGAGAGCTCAAAGAAAATTAAGACCCTTGTTGATTGAATGAAGTTTTCGTAGTTGTTTACAAAAAAAGAGTTTTCAGTTGAGAATGGAAATCGTTGGAGATGCCACCCAAAATTGAATAGCTTGCTGGATTGACTATTTGTTGAAGAAAGCCTAGGCGAAGAACAGGTTCAATAAGGGAATGAGGTTGCACGCGTAAAAAAAAAAACAAGGAATAAAGAGAAGATATATATGGATGAAGGGATCATATATCCCCCATTGTGAAGACAAAAGGATTGCTGAGCAGGAAGAATTGCTGATATATAGAAAGAGATAGTTGAAAAGTTTACAATTTAAGGAGTTTACAGCCAGTCAAAGAAAGTGGAGCTGCAAAAGACAAAAACAGCAAAGTGTAGATCTATTGTTTCTATTGCAAGAGTTTATTTAGCTGCCCACAAAGGGTTTAATGGGGGCATATGAGTTGGTTGTCTAGAAAGAATGGCTTGAAGAAAAGGTGCAGAAGATTGTAGCCGTTGTGTGAGGAAAACCATTTTTAGAAGACAAAGTCGTCGAAGACAAGGTAGCCACCAAGCTGATAAGAAGATCCAGAAGGATGAGATGCCTTAGAAAAGGCCATTGATTAGAGAAAACAGAGAGGTTGCAAAGAGTTTCGCTGCAACTATTAAGGGGGAGCCAGAAATTAAAAGAGAGACCTGTGAGGTCGATTGAAAGTAAACCAGAGGGCAGTTCTGAAGAATTTGATAGTGAAGATATTGAAGAGAGGAGGCACGCGAAGCTGCTGAAGAAAGTCGTAGCATTGTTGTGAAATCAAGTGCAAAGGTAAGTCCGTTTGAATCATTTATTTCAATGGGGAAAGCTGATAGAGTAAAGAAAGAGAAAACAAATGAATTGGAAGAAGAATCGAAGGAATGTAAGAAAAAATATTCAGAAATGATAACTCTTTTAAAAGAGAAACAAATGAAAATGTGTAATCTTTTAGATGAAAATGATGATCTTGAAAAAGCGGAATGAAGAGTTAGAAGAACAAGTTAAATTGTTTGATGATGAGAAGAAGAAAAATGAAGATTTGGAAGAAATGTTAAAAAGGGTAGAAGATGAAAACAGTTTGCAGAAGAAAGAAATATCAAAACTAAAACAAGAGAATGAATGTTTGAAGTTAAAGCCATCTGTATGTGATGTATCATGTGGCACTGAAGATTTGTGTTTTTCTAATCAGTCATTGGGTATGTGTAATTTTGCAAAAGCTGATGAAGAATGCAAGAAAGAAGATGATGTATGTTATTCCTTTGATCAATTGATTGATTTTGCTAAAGATATTCCAGATAAAAAGTGTCAAAATCAATATATTAATGAATCTGAAAATGTTGGTTGTTTTGATGATAATGTTGTTTTAAAAATTATGAAGAAAATGGGTTTTAAAGGAAAAGGTTTGGGAAAATATGGGCAAGGAATGAGAGAGCCCATTCAACCAGTTATGAGGCCAAAATATGAAGGCCTTGGATATGGTAAACATGAAGAAAATGAAAATAATGTTCAACATTATATATGTTTAAACAAATCAGTGCAAAGAAAGAAAGAAATTCAATGTTCTCATTGCAATAGATAAGGTCACACTAAAGAGATGTGTTGGGATTTGCATCCATGTAAAATTTGGGGTTTAAGAAATCATTCTGAAAAAATGTGTTGGAACAAAGAATGGAATAATGAATCTATGATAGATTGTATAAAAATGAATTGTGGATGGTGTTATGGTTCTAGTTGGGAAAAGTTTACAGATTTGTTCAAAAGATTGTACAAATTTTCATATGTGAAGATCAATAAAAATTATGAAAGGCATGAATGTTCAAAATGGATGAAAAATGTTTTGAGTGAAAAGAAAATGTTGTCTAGTAAGACATTTACAGATTGTAAAGATGTTGGAAGTTCCAGCTTGATGTTTTGAAGACTTGAAAACAAAGGGATCACAGTTTTCTCTGAAAAGGGAAAGTTAGAAAATTATCAAAGGGTGCCACCTTGAAGAGAGGAAAAACCAGAGTCAAAAGTTTGATACAGCCGAACTGGTAAAGTTTTTCATCATAGGAAGAAATTCAGATGAGAAGAACGGAAGGGCAGATATGAAGCAATAAGAGGAATAAAAATGAAATTATTTTGGGCATAATAGAAGCTACTACAACAACAAAGAAAAGAATTTGGAAAGAAAGAATGAAAGAAAAATAAATGATGGAAGAACAGAGAGAAATAAGTGAGTAAAAAGTCAAATTGACAAGGTAGAAGAATGCTTGAAAGAGAGTCAAAATTGCAGTAGCAATTAAAAAAGAAATCATTGAGGTGCAACAATAGCTATAAAATGAAAAATCATAAAAAGTTTGAGGAGTTTGTATGCATAGCTGTCTAGGTTGAAAGAAAAAAAAAATTGTTCTCAGTCACAAGTTTGCACAAGAAAACAAAGCAAGAAGAGTTCATAAAGGAGATGAAAAGATTTGAGGAGGATACCAGTTGTCTGAAGTTATGGAAATTATCAGAAAGTGTGTGCATTAGTTTCCCATATGTTAGTTTGTGGTAATCTGAAACCACTCATATGTTAGTTTCAATATATTAGTTTGTGGTAATCTGAAACTACGTGTATGCGAGGTTTGTGGTTAACTAAAACCACTTGTATGCAAAGTCAACAAGAGAAACTAAGAAATCAGAATTCATAATTGAGATTAAAGGGGAGTGTTGGAAGTAATCTCAACTACCCTCTGCCTAACTTATCATGTTTCAAATCCTCCTACTGTCATGTTTCAAATACTCCGAATGCATATTATATCTGCAACATTGAAGATATCATTGAAAGCAAATCTCAGCAAGATTTGAATGTATTTATTTTATCAACTCTTCCAGTCTGTCCGCCATACCATTAACTTGCTTCACACGGATTGTGGGCAACATAAAATATAATTTTATATTGTTGTTCTATCTCTTTAGGAGGTTCTAGATTGTTCGTAATACCTCCGTAAACGAGGCACATGTAACAGGTTATGTTAGTGTTGAATGATCAGAAAATCATGGGGTAGAAACGCTGAATGCTGAAACAATCGAATCAAATGTAATGTTTGATGAAATTGATAAATAGAGTTGCACTGCTGTAGCACATGGTGCAGATTTCTGTGTTAAATTTTTGTGTCTCTGTTTATGTGTGTTTTTTCTCCTGCTCCCATGTTTTTAACAATTAATAAAGGAAAACAAAAGACTGAAGAAAGAGTTGGCAGAAATAAAGGTTCTAAAACAGGTGCCGGAAACACCATCTCCATTGAGCATGGGACTTCCTACAGTTCTCTGTCCTTCCTGCCAAAGATAATTCAACACTCGTAAAACTACTCATTTTACTACTTCTGCATCAAATCAAATATTGAAGAGAGTATTTTATATAGAGCAGTGATTTCTTATATTTCAGAAATATCTTGCTTGCTACTCTTGGGACTCACTGAGAATCTGTAACCCTACTAAATTGTGCTTCACGCAAATCTTCTTGGGCGATTTTAATGTAATAAATGCTATTTTCCGTGGATCAGAAGTGACCCTATTTGTGACCCAGATTTAGTTGGAGAGCATTATATTTTGTGCAGTTGTTTCAAGTGTATCGGCCTTACTTTTCACTCTTCTTAATGATTAGTTAAATTCCTCTCTCTCATGCGGCGTAATTTTGTTTAAATTTTAGATTTCAAGACTTTTGAATTTTTTTTAAATTAATGCTTAGTTTTTTCTTAAATATTAATTTATTTAAAATAAAAATGTTTAGTTATGACAAAAGTTTTTAGATAGAAATGTAAAAATTAAGGGAAGAAAATATGTAGAATTATGTTACCTAATTTTTTCACAGTGGTTGTATGATTTCATCTCTTATAACTAATTTTCATCTCTAGGAAAAATTTCCATCAATTCACCCACAAAAAATTCACCACCAACAATTCACCATTGTATGCCCTAATTTTCACTACCTAAACAACTATAATAACTCATCCATAACTCCATATTATTATAGCTTATATAACAAACTTCATAAATAATTACATCAAACAATCTTATAATTTATAAATAAAAATAATTATCTTTTACGTGTTTGTGTTAAATAAGCACCTATTACTTCTAGGGTCTTCTTTCCTAATCTAACCAATTCATGTTCATTCTCTTTGATGCAGGCTGGAGGTGTATAGTTTCATACTGAAAGAGTCAACTAATATCACAAAAACTTAAATAAGAATTAAAATAATTCATATAATTTATTGATGTATCTCTTGTTTACTGTCAATTCAAGTTTGAAATATTGATATGATTATAAATATAAATGTAAGATATATTAGTTTCAAAGACACATAAATTTTAGGTTCATTTAACTAAAAGGAGTCAATCATGATGATTGATATAACAATTGAAAATAGGATAAAGATTTCAGTAATTCCAAAAAATAAATCACATCTTTTGTTTTGGACTTGGTCTATTTCCATCTACCAATTTTTGTGAATAGTAAATTATTGTCTTTTTAATTGATAAAATATAATAGAAACTTACTTATTAGATTAGAGTGTATATTATATGAGGACATATGTCCAATATTTTGGATACGATTTTTATAATATACAATTAATAATTTCTTAAACATTTACTATTTACAATAATTATTTGCTTAAATACTTATGATATCATAATTTGAATATAGATTACTTAATTGTACATATTAGTGTTATAAATTTGAAATATTAGATAGCATGGATGCCCAAAAAACCAACATATATGGATTAGTCTACATCATAATTGCAAAACTATTTTAATTAAAAAGTGAATTGCAAATAGATATCCATTCTAACTATTCTTTGAATATACAACTTTCAATACCATATTAATATTATCTTCTATCTCTTTCTAAAGTCAAAAAATACTTTTATTTGATTCACCATTCATAATTATGAGTTAATTAATCTAGAATATAATTAATGTTGAATCAAATGTATTTAATTAAATTGGACTCAATCAATATTATAAAATTTAATTCTTCTTCAAATGTAAATATTTAATTGTATTTCATCCCAAGCTTCTTTAGAATTTTAAATTGTATATATATATAGTGGTAAGGTAAGAGTAGTAAATAGTTTTACATTCAAATTTTAGTGCTTTCATTATATTGTTGAGGTCATCCCCTAGAGTGATCACTTCTCTAACCATGCTTCCAAAAAAGAAAAAGAAAGATCACTTATTTTTGATCCTGAAGATCACACTAAGATGCAAGAGGAGAGCAGGTGTAAGTGAATCTTCGGGATTAAAAGATACTTGCTAATTTTAAACCCAAATCCAAATATGAAAGGTTAATTTTTAGTCTGATTTCAATTATGTGGAATAAAACACCAAATAAAGATGATTGAAGCTAAGAAAAAAAAGATTGCAAAAATGTATTCTTTATGATTTTCTGATAAATTTCTAAAAAAATTTGGAGAAAAATGATTTTGTATGAAAAATATATGAGAATTTGAATTTGAAAAGAGAGGGTGAATTTGACTTGCACATGATTTTTGGAGCATAAACTAGAAAATCCATCTACACCAAAGTGAAGATCTCTAAACCAGCTTTCCAACACCTTTTGAATTTTGAAAAGACAACCTGTTATGCAAAAGTTATGCCCATTTTTGTGCAATAGCTCCTTTTAGACTTGCAAAGGAAAGGAGGGCTCTAAGTTAAGCCTCCAAATGCCCAATTTTTGGTCTCCATGTGACGAAAAGTTTGTTGGAAGGTGTTGGGCACCTATTTAATGAGCCCTTGATCTTCCATATGACTAGAGGCTATCACCTTGAAAAAAATAATAAAAAAAGTTAGATTTTAAATAAATTTAAAATTATTATAAAATAAATAATAATAAAATTTTGAAAATTTTATTGTTTTAGGCTTGTGTAAAAGTTTGTGGGCTTTTTTCCTCAAGCCTCTTTTTTTATATTTTTATAAAAAAATAATAGAAAGAGGGTACAGTAAAATTTTAAGAAAAGCTACTTTAGGATTTTTTTTTATCAAAACCTTAATAAATTTAAAAACCAACAAAAACCTCTACAATAAGAGATTTTAATGAAAACATTTAAACTAAACAAAAGTTACCCCAGGTTTAAATAATTTTTTTTTAAAAAAGATAAAACAACTCAGCTCCATAAAATGGAAATACTAATAATTTGTTTTAAAATAAAACAAAACCACTTGCAGCAAGAGATTTTAATAAAAAAAAATAAACTAAAACAACTCCATAACAACATAAATACTAATATTTTTTCTTAAAATAAAATAAAAGTATTGTATGAAGTAAAATAAAACAAAAATACTATAGGAAATTTTAACATGCCTAGTAAAATTTTTAGGAAAAATTTTAATTAAAAAAATAAGGAAATTTAATAAAAGTTATTCTGTACAGATTTTTCAACAGATTTTGTCAAGTTATATGTCAAAATTTGTTTCTCACATTCTAATCCAATGGTGGGGCTCTACTTGAAATATGTTCACTAAAATGTATGCATGTAAAATGAAAAAAAAAAGAAATATGCATAAAAATAGCTCAAATCAAGTCGAATGCATGCAAACCTCAAAACAAATCAATGTATTATGTTGTGTTGTTGAAGATTTGAATGTGGTTGTTGTGATTCCAGTAGCATACCATTAACATAAAATATGTTGGTGTGAAATGACAATGATAGGTCTCTTTCATAGAAAAAAGTCTGTGGGCTTTTTTCCTCAAGCCTCCTTTTTTTATATTTTTTTATAAAAAATATTAAGAACAAGTTTTAAAATAAAACTTTAAAAAAAGATACTCTAGGATTTTTTTAAAATATTTTAAAAAATAAAATAAAACAACTCAGCTCCATAAAATGGAAATACTAATAATTTGTTTTAAAATAAAACCAAACCACTTGCAGCAAGAGATTTTAATGAAAACATTTAAACTAAAACAACTCCATAACAACATAAATATTAATATTTTTTCTTAAAATAAAACAAAACTATTGTAGGAAGTAAAATAAAATAGAAATACTATAGGAAATTTTAACATGCCTAGTAAAATTTTTAGGAAAAAATTAAATTAGAAAAGTAAGGAAACTATATAAAAGTTATCCTGTAGAGATTTTTAAACAGATTTGGTCAAGTTATATGTCAAAATTTGTCTCTCACCTTCTAATCCAATGGTGGGGCTCTTTTTCTGAAGGCTCCTATCAAACTTGATCTCCAAGCCTCTTTAAGAAAAAACCCTTGACCTGAGCTCAAAAGAACAAGGGTTAGAAAGAAGGATTCACTAAAATGTATGCATGTAAAATGAAAAGATATAGAAATATGCATAAAAATATCTCAAATCAAGTCGAATGCATGCAAACCTCAAAATAAATCAATGTATTATGTTGTGTTGTTGAATATTTGAATGTGGTTGTTGTGATTCCAGTAGCATACCATTAACATAGAATATGTTGGTGTGAAATGACAATGACAGGTCTCTTTCATAGAAAACCAAATTTGAAAAGAAGGGTTAGGATTAAAAAAAACAAGACATGTCAATCAATGGACAAAATTGAAAGTTGTAGTATGAAATAGGGTTAGGGCTAAAATTAGGGCAATAATGAAGATGAATGGCCAAGATTGAATTATAAGATAATTCAATAAGGATGGAAAATGAATGAGACAAGAGAAGATAAGAATGACACAGATAATAGGCTTGACACAAAAAAAGAGGTTGTAGGAGGAATTCAAATAATTATAAAATTATTTAAATGGAGCGGAAAAATGAATAATTAAATATTGAAAATATTATTTAATTAAAACATATGACATGTTGACTTTTTGATTAGATAATAATTTAATTATGTGGGAGAAAAGGACAAATTAGTAGATAATTAAATAAATAAAATTTATTTAGTTTATGGGAGAAGAGGATAATGAATAATTAAATAATTGAAATAAATATTCATTTATAGTAGAAATATGATAATATTAAATAAATAAAATTAATTTAATCATAGAGGAAAGGGCACATGAATGGCCTAATTGAATGAATAGCTAAAATTTATTTAATTAATCAAAATAAAAAAATAAAAGGAAAGAAATTAATTAATTAAATAATTCAAATTATTTAATTAATAGAAGAAACATGACTTTAGGCCATAATCAAATAACTAAATTTATTTAATTATTGGGGAAGAAGGGGGGTTGACAATTATTGGGGAAGAAAATAGTGTTTGCAAGTCTAGGACAATTTTTAGTGTCTACATGACTAAGTAAATTTGGATCCCTGGAGATCAAAGTCTAGAAGGCCTTTAGAAGAGAATAAATAAAAAAGGTCCAACCTACTATTTGAATAGTCCTCCAAGGCCCCTTTTTGTTTAAAGGATAGAGATGTGTGCTAAAACCCCTACCTAGCATCCATGGACCTTTTGGTTATTGGACATGGGAGTAGAAAATGAGTTACAAAGATGGCCTCTAGAAGCCCTAAATTTAGAGGCATAGATATTAAGTATATTCCATTGAAAAACTTTCCTCCCATCTTTCATGATGGTTTTTAAGCATTTTATACTATTTTAACCTTTGGTTCCTTTAATTTTGCTAGAATTCAATAGGGTAGCAATGCCACCAAGGGTAGCATGCAAATTGCAAACACAATGTTGCAACATAGGCCATATGTTTTTAACAATATTTTAAAAACTCCCGTATGAAATTTTAGTTTCTTGGATAAGAAGAACATCCACTTTTAGATCCACTATACAAAATTTAACAATATATTGTTTCAAGGGGCTATTCAACTAGCAAATATTCCAAGTCATTATCTTGATTGAAGAATAGAAAAAGGAAGCCAATATATGTAAGATAGTGACCAAGAGATGCCTAGACTCTTTGAAACTATATTTTTGTTTTCTTATGACCCAAGAGACCCTCAATGGTCTTCTATTTCCTAAAATCCACCTCATGAAGAGCCTCCCTAGCCCTAGTATCTCTCTAAGAAATTCTCCCTTGCTTTTGTTTTCCCCCACATCTGCTTTCATTTTCTCTAAATTGATTTTACACTTAATCACATCTAATATTTTTCTAGAAAAACCTTCATAGAGTTCCATATAGGTATAGAGGACTCCAAATCCACAAACACCAATAAGGTTAGGGAATCAAGAATATTCTTGTTGTGGTTCTCTAGTTGTAAAAAAATTTCCCCTCCCAAAGGAACACAGAGACTTATTTCATCATCTATCTCAAAGGCTTTAGGGGAGGAGGGGGAAAAGTCTAGGGGTAGATAATTTTAGATTTATTGATCCTATTTTCTTTAGTATCCTTAGCATCATCTTGGGATTGAGGGTAAATCTCCTTGGAGGAATCTGGTTGTTCTTATTCTTTTTTATTTTCTCCATTTTTTGTGTCTTGTTACTACTCTAGTTCCAATAGCATCAAGAGCTCAACATGGGGGAGCCTCAATTACTTATTCATATTTACACAAGGTTCAACTTCCTTAGGCTAAGAGAGAATAGTATTAGAAATCACTTTATCTTTTGTAAAAACTATTTTTACAAGAGTCACTAAAATGTCCAAACCTCTTACATAATTAAAAAAAAAAAAGCATTTTCATATATTTTATGGCTTGATTCCATAATTTGAATATTGATTTTAGGGTTACCAATGAGGGAAGAATTTTATTAACAACCACATTGAAACATATTTTGGAAAAAAAAAAAAAAAACCATGATTTTTGTAGATTCACTTAGTCAATTTCTAAAATACTCTCGAAAGAATTAACCATGTGATGGTAAACTTTTTGATACTAGAACTCCAAAGGTAGTCTGAGAAGTTGAATCTAGGTGAGGTAATTGAGCCAAGATCTGTAGAGGGTTCAAAGCTAGGCTTTCACTTACACAAAGATAAATAGTTCTTGATGTTTTTATTAAAGGACCATAGGCCTCTAGTATGAGTCTTTATCAAATCTTTAGCATTCACAAATCTTAAAAGAAATAAACCATTAGACATACATTTAACACTCATAGCTCCTTTTGGTTTTTAAGTTAAATGAATCTATCTTCTCACTTGATTAGTATTTTGTTTGAATCCACTACATAACACACATTTTAGGCTCTAAGAGCCTTAGAGCACTTCTTAGGAAAAGGACAATTGTTGACCAGTATATCCACAAATGGAAGCAAATTTTCTTCCAAAAAATAGGAATCATGCCCCAAAAGGGGGAACATTGGATCTTTTCCAACGTCTTGAGAGAAAACAAAAAATTTGATGGGGCTTCTTTTACTTTCTCACTTGATTTACTAGCCATAGGATTGGAGTTCCCACCATCAACTTTTGATATAGAGGATATTATTTTGGATGGGGAACCAATTGGGACCCCCCACCAAGATGCACAATGGTATACTAAAAGAGTATTGGGGAAAAGTTGAGTTTTGTAGAGGGTGCACAAAAGAAATCATTCAACTCCTCTTAAAACATTAGTGATTTATAAAGAAATATTATTTATAGTCAACATTTATTTTTTAAATATAAGGATCCTAACTCTAATGTATACAATTGTGGATGAAGAAAATGTAAATTATAAAAATTAATATAATATAATGAAAATATAAATTCACACTCTACAATAATTAAATAAATTAATAAAATGATATATAAAATAATTATACCAGAGTAAATACTCCAATTTTCTTCATTGTTTCATTTATAATACCCCAAATACTAGATATATGAGTTTCTCTTCAAAATAACATAACTATATAACACAATGATAGTATGATAGTATAATAATGGTCCAAGGTAACTAGATACCATAGATAATGATATTTCATGATAATGATACTGATAGTTTATAATGTACTCTATGTGATAATGTACAAATAAAGGATTTTATTTATATCGTCCATTAATTCAATATGGAATAATGTGAGGTTAGTTTATAATAGGAGGTCAAAAAGGATAAGATTTGTTGACTAAATTATAATGAACAGAGATGTTCAAAAATTAATTTATATATCTATATGGATAATTAGATGGATAGATGAATTAAAGCAAAGTTATGTGTGCTAGGCATGAGAGATTTTTTGTATTGATAATAAGGTATATTACAATGAGTGCAGTGAATGCAACATTAAGGAGCTTGCAGACTCATAACAGTTGCAGCAAAATAGCTACAATAGCGTGAAAAGTTATAAAAGATACAACTAAAGCATGACACACAGTGTCCAAACTGCTACAGTAGTTACAAGACATAACGGAGAATAAAAACAATAACAACAACATGATGGGAAGCATCAATATTAAGTACAATAATTTGAGACAAAACAATATCCTCCAGACATCCACAAAATGACCTGAAGTAAAGACGACCTTAACAGTAAGTCAACCTTGGATATAAGAATGTAGGCTTTTAAAGTCTTTCTTTTGCTGAGTAATGGGTTAACTTGAGTCAAGATTAGCTATATTTGGAATTCAAATTTAAAATTTTGCTCAGCTTCTACAGGCGAGACTACTAGGGTCTGCTTTGTCTAGAAATTGTGATTTCCTTATTCATCTCCTTCTGAAGTTCCTCAAAGGCTCTTTTAAAAACTTCAAGTTCCTTTGTGCTGAATGAAAATCCTTCACTATGCAAATCCCTAAACTTCTCCAAGGACTTCACTACATGAAGTGAGACCTGCGAAGAAAAAAATGCATATGTGAATCTTCTTTCGGACTTAGTAAGTGCCCTCTTTACTCCCATAAACTTGTCATTGTTCCTTGCCTTCCAAATGTACCATAAAACCTCGTTAGTGAGTAAATTTTAAAACAACTTGCAATAAGAATTAAATTTGAGATTACAAAACAAAATATCATGCCAATTGATTTTACCATCTTTATTCCAAATATTCAAGCCATGACAAAAGAGATTCCATATTTTAGTTGCATATAAACACTAAAAAAAATGTGATTAATAGACTCGGGCATTCTACAAAGGCTGCAAATATCCAGATCCATACAGTTAGTTTTAAAAGGTAATCTATGTAAAATATCCAACCATCTAAAGCAAGCCTATTTGGACTCCATTGATTCATGCCAGACGAAAAAAAGGGTATTCTGCCACTCCTTATGGTTCAAAAAAATATCCCAACATTTATTAACATGTTCCAGAATAGAATCAGTTTTAGTCAATTCAGCATAGATCAATTTAGCTTTGATACAGTTAATAGGAGAACCATCTTTCCAGGAGACATTACTAGCAACATTATAGTCTTGATCAATAGACCTGGGAAAGCATGCATTCCTACATGTTTCCACCAAAGTAGAATAGGTTCTGAAATGGGAATCAAGAATATCAAATTGTTTTCCTAGCTTATCAATTCCCCATCTGAGAGGATATCAGCAAAGGTTTTAATTCCTTTGTTATGCCACGTTTTAGTAGAGCAACCTTGGAGGAGGGAAAGTTTTTTTTTCCTTTATGATCAAGGTTCCACCATATAGAACTATGAGG
>VDFB02326055.1:0-48479 GCA_007258455.2 Sequoia sempervirens
ATATATATATATACACACACACACACACATGCACTCCCAATGTATTGAAAGTCTCTTTGGAGTTGTCAAATTTCTTATGTTATCTAAGTTGTTACAGAAGGTGAACTATTGAACGTAGAGATAGATATAAAGTTTGAACTATCTCATTAGATATATCTAAAGTTAAAAATGTTTTAGTTTTGAAACTTGAAAATTTTGTTTAATTTAAATTATGTGTGAGAAAATATGTGAATTATAATAATTAATAACACACAACAGATGCAATGTATTATATTAAGGAAATCTAAATTAACAACACAATTTGATAAAACGATTCCTTAAAGACATTCCATCTTCCTCTATTCCTAAGGATCTTGTATTAGTGCTCTCAGATCTTAATTATGCATTGAATTATTGGGATGACATCTAAAAAATGAGAAGCCTTTAATTCTAGAATGCAGATACTATGTCTACACCTACATGATCTAATGATTTGGCTGGATGATGAACTAAATGATATGTTGGATGATAAATTGTTGTATGTAGAATGCTAATGAAATGATGCAATGCTGAATTAAACTAATGGAGGTGCTATGAAAATGATTCTAAATGCTATAAGTAAACTAAGAAACATCTAACAAAGAAGCCATGATTCTAATTTACTTGCTAAACTATTCTAAATGCTAAACTAGAATGTAAACTAAGCTCTCAAATGCTAAGATGATTTCTTCAGAGTAATTGTATGCAATGCTCTCTTATCCAAAAGTTGTAAATGGGCCTCTATTTATAGATTTCACCAAAGGCATTAGGTGAGTTGGCAACAATGGATGATCAGGATTTAGTTTGGAGAGATCGACAGTGAGAAACAAGGAGGTTAGAGAGAAACAAGGAAGTTGTCCCCTTTAAATGCCCATTTTAGAAATTAGGAATAATTGATTTCATGTGACACATGGTGAGATGGAAGATGATGTGGAAGGAGGTTAGAAGAATATGGAGAAATGTGACAAAATTCAAATTTAATGAGGGAATTAATGAAACAAAACAAATTAGTTAAATTTTTTTATTTCATTAAATCATGAAGAAAGTGGTTTAGATAGGAGGAATTAAGAAATATGAACTATATAAATAAACTTTGCAATTTATTTATACAGTAGAGGAAATAAAGATTTTTATTAATTAAAATAACTAGTATTTAATTAATATTCTCCGGACCAATTTCAGATGTATACATAAATATATATTTGTTTTAGTTTTTAAATTTTAAATTTAAATTTGTTTAGCATCATGTTTATTTATTTTTAATGATATATGCATCTATCTCTATCTATTTACATATACATACATACATACATACATACATACATACATACATGCATATATATATATATATATCATGGCCGATGAGGGATCTCATCATTCCCCTCATTCTGAGCAAGATGCTCAAACTAGATAAATTTTATTTCAGGATAGTATTGCTAGATTAGAAAATGCTCTAAAATTTTTAAAGCAAACAATTCACAACTCCCCCAATTTGGCTAATCAAGATAGATTAGTCACTATTAGATAAGAGATTTATAAAATGATGGAGACAATTCGATCATACATTCGTTATGATGAAATCAACATTGAGCAGTTTTATTTGTCTCTTGCCAGGAGTGTTATTGGCATAGTGAAACATAGAGAAGTTGCCAAATTAGTTTTAGGTGAAAATGTGTTATCCATGTTCCCATTTTATAGAGTAAAAAATAAAATTAGAGGATTGTTGTTACGAGGTGCGTAGATCCTCTTGTTGTGTCATTCATATACCCTAGATGATTGGCAGCGTATCATTGATGGCCTCACAATGATGAGCTACCATAGTATTTTATAAAATAGTTATATGTAGAATTTCATTTACATATAGAGGTGGAATACACATCTTATCCTAAGCATGCTAGCCAAGGTAAAGGTCATTTTTTAGACAAACCACAATTTAGATGTTTAGATTTACCACTACCTGTGGACAAGAGGGCATTAGTTGGCCCAAACCTTTTGGTTTTACCAAAATGTTTGGAATTGGCAGCAACAGGGGAGGCAACAACATGCTCCACTTAGAGGCATATTTTTGATAACATTGCCTCTATTACGACACAGATTGATCAGATTTCATCTAATTGAGTTGGTAGATAATTATTACGCCCATGGATCAACCTTCCTCCCACTGAGGCTACATCTGCATTGTATGATCCATTTATTCATGCCGATCTACCTACTCTTTCAGATGTTGAGTAGATGACCCACACGACTTTGCGTACTAGGTGTATAGTCCCAGTTTTGGATTTACTAGCAACATATCAGGTTATCAGTGAGGACCATGGGATCACTCTTGACTAGGTACAAGACTTTATTAGACAATGATATCCTAGTACACATATGAGCCACGGGGTGGAACATGTAGAGGATATTCCACATTAGCCTACATGATCCCATGCACGTCATGTTTCTATCAATCCTTTACCTTGTCTAGGTTGTCATCAGGATGTTACAGGTCATGTTGAGGCTACTGTGACACTTGATCTTGTCCATGGGACATATAGTCAACTTCTTTTTGCCATTGATACTGTATGTGCTACAAATATCCCTATGATGTCTTTACATTCTCGTGATCTTAGTGACATTGGTAGAGCCATTGATTAGGTATGAGAGGTACTTGACTATAATTTATATATATAAAATTATGTTCTAAAAAAATATGTAATGCATTTTTTAAAGTCTAGTTGTTTAACTCCTGATTGAAATTGTGTACTTGGAAATTATAAGCAGTATGGTGATTTGTCAGACTTTTGGAAATTTGGAGCACGATGGTGATCCCACACAGTATGCAGCTGGGGTACATTTAAATTTAATAAAAAAATAATTACTTGATGTAAAAACTATTTGAACATATTGAACCAAGTACATTGTAATTTGAGATAATTTTACATATATATACATGTATTAAAAATTCAATTTAAACATGTGTATACTTGAACACATGTAGGGGTTGGGACGAGGCTCAAGACATAGTTCAGGAGATCTTGGACCGAGACATGGATCCACATATCTTGGATCAGGAGAGGGATCGGTCCATGGATTGAGGGAGATATTGGGCCATGGATTGAGGGAGAGATCGAGCCATGCATTGGGGGAGAGGTCAAGGGAGAGATTGAGGAATAGATCGGGCCAGAGATCTGATGATTCTATTCATACCAGACATCCCTCTCTTTGAGATCTTTTTTATAGTATTACATGTTTGAGATCAAATTATTCTGCTGGAGACACTTTTTATGATTTATGTATTAAACATTTTCATGTACTGTACTTATGTTTTATGGTACATATACTTGTTATGATTTACATCACATTCATACATTTATGTTTTATGGTTTGAATAGGTTTGTTATATACATGCATTATTATGGTTTGAACACTTACATTACATCTATAAATACATCGTGCAATATTAATTTATGGTTTTACTCTTAAGTTCAAGTCTCTTTATTTAAATTTATTATGGTTTGTTCAAATGCACTTGTTGTACATCTATTTACATCGTGAAATCAAAATGTTGTCCACTATCTAATGGTTGCTATTTGTAAATTTAAAAAGATGGGCATGTACAATTAATTTAAATAAATATAAATGAGTTTGTCTTTAATAAATAGGTCAAGAAATAGAAAAAATTGAATGCAAATATGCTTGAGATTAATGCTATATTTAAAAGTGGAGCATAAAAATGCAATTGGAAATAGATGATAACTTGAATTCTTAGCTCTAAATGTTCATTTTTAAAGTCACTCTAGGTTAAATACATAAATTGTGCATATATCATGCTATACATGAACTTAAGAATTCCATATAATCTAATACACATGTTCATTTGAATGCGCATGCAAAGAATTCTAGAACTAGATGATGAGCTATACTTGTATCCAGATGAATGTAAATTAAATTAAATATATTCAAGTGAACTTACAATTCCATATAATCTAGAACATTTGTACATGAATTTGATTGTGCATGCAAAGAAAGTGATCTAGATGACATGAGCTATAAGTGGAGTTGAATGTAAATGAAATCAAATTTCTATTCTTGAAAGTTCGAGAATTCCATGGAACATTTATATATGCAATTGGAAATTGATATATTTAAATCTCAAGTTATGCACATAATATAAGTATCTAGATCTTCCTGGATGACAGTTCTATATAAATTAAATATTGATCAATCCATATATAATTAGGTCAAATATGGACAATTACATACATGGTCTCAAGCTATACATGGTACAAACAAAGTTAAATTGATGCCAAAATGTAGCTATCTCAAGCACCCCAAACACCATCACTATGATTCACTACAATGTTCATATATTCCAATGCACCTTGAGGTGAACAAGAAAGACAAATCCAAGAGAACCTAGATACAATCTAACATTCACAAAATGGATTTGATAACTATACTTAAGATAGGCTAATGTTCTTAAGAAAATTTGGATCAAAGATGATATCAAATTTTAAGGTCTTGATTTTTTATTAGGAAATTGGATTTGAAATGGATGATAGTCCAAATTAAGGATAAGGTCCCTAGATGTTGAAATATTTGGGTGATGATGAAAGGAAAATATGATGTATGGACTAGATTGAGACCTTAACCAAATTTTGATGTTCAAGTGATGATTTTTTATTAAGGATGGAGAATGGATGTATGGTTGAGACAGATCTAGATGGATAATTTAAATGATTATATTTTGGATGAGGATAAATGGATTAGATTCTAGTTCATTTGATTAGGATGATATTAGGTTGATAATGTGATTAGAACATGATAATGAATAATTACCTAAAGGGATGATTCTAGGATGATTATGGTTAAATGAGTTATTAACTGATAAGTTGATCTTAACTTGATGATTAGGATGGGGGATGCTTACCTGATGAAAATAATAATTAGGATGTGATGATTAGGATACATGAAAATTTAAATGATCATTTAAAATTATTGAATGTAACATTATTAACATAAAAAATAAAGAAAACTAGAGACAACATGTATGTCTAGATTCTTCACCACTCAAACACCAAATCAACTAGATAATATACTTGTGGAGTTGAATGTTCAAATGAAATGAAACATTCATGAACTTAAGAATTCCATGGAACATAAATTTAAATGCAAAATTGGAACATAAACGAGGTTTTGTACAAATTGCACACATGTATATTCAATCTAGCTCATATATAAGTGGAGTTGAACAAATATTTATTCAAATCTATTTGAAAGTGAAAGTTTAACAATTCCATGTCAAACATAAAAATACAATCAAGGAATCTAGATGATTTAAAGGAATTTTGGCAAAATGTGAACTTTTTAATTTAGTCAAGTTAGGTAAATCAAGTAAATTGTGCATGTACATATATATGTATGATATAAGATTCAACACATGAAATCAAAGATTCTTGAGTGAACTTAAAAGAATTCCATGTCCAACATAAAAATGCAATTGTCCAAATGGATGATTTAAAGGAATTTAGGAAAAATGTAAATGAAAACATTTTTATTTAGTCACTAGGTTTTGTATCAAGCATATATGATCTAACATACATGTATTTAAGTGGAGTTTCAAATGTAAATTATGAAATCAAAGATTCTTGAACTAAATTAAGAATTTCACATGGAACAAATTTATTTAAATACAATTCCAAAAATAAATGACAAAGCCTTTGAAAAAAACCCATTCTAAATCATGTCACATATCCAATCAATATAAATATATTATAGATCTATATCTATAATTTAAGTTTGAATACATATATAGAATATGATTAGATGGATCAAAAATTGCTAATTTGTAAAGAGCCATTGAACCGACCCATCCAGAAACTAGAGCTGTATGCATTACATGCACAATGATTAACCAACTAGGATCATTCAACACGACGGTATGGACATGATACCAAGGAAAACCCATGAAAATACCCCTTTATTAGAAAAACTAGACACAATGTAACTTTCTCGCATTAGAGAAAATTATGCTATGGAGTTAGACCTTTGTCTCAAAGATGAACACAAGCAACGAGAACAAGGGTGTCTAGTGGAGAGTGTCATCACATAGCTCTCATGGGATCCCCTGGCACTTCCTCCAACTGAGGCGCCGACACCCATCTATGGATCTCCTGGCCCTTCCTCCTAGCTGAGGCGCCGACACCATAGGGTAGCTAATGCGGAGCCGATAATCTCTCATGAAGACGAGACTACAACTTTGCCGACCATGGCCTACTCAGTCTATCACTAGTCTACGGTAGCCCTAATGCATAGACGAGGAATCCAGTTTTAATTATCTTGTATGTGTTACTACCCATCCCCCTAAATTCTATTGTTTAGGTTATCACTTGTTTAACTACTCTTACGTGGGTTCCCCTGAGCACTTCCTCCATCCGAGGCGCTGGCGCCTACGAAGAGCCACTCTCCCTATGACCCCTACATAAATCAAAACTAGGCAAGGGTTGTACTATCACGAACAAAACATATAACTCAATACATAAATAAGCGAGGCAAATCCATCTCGCAATAGCTCATAATCAAAATGCCAATACCCACGTACAACCCTTCCAAAAGTAATTCTAATAGATTTCCAATTCCAAGAGCACAACCACATAGAATAATAATCACAGATTAAAAGACACGTCTCTGGAACTAGGGTTCTCAATAAACAACAACTGAATCACAAATACACAAGGTTCCCACATCTCTACCAGAATAAAGGAAAACCATAATCAAGATGCACAAGATAAATCGACAAACTATAGGGTTTCACAAATTAACAACATAATCCACATTTCATCAAAACAACAATCCATTATCATCTATTACTTGCATTCAGTTTTCACGATAAAATTTACCATAAATATTTTATAATAAAATAATTTTACCCTATTATTCAATTTTATTCAAAATAATCCACACATTCTAATATTCTTTTTAAAATAAAATAAATAATTATAATCAAATAAAACAATATATATATTAAAATATATAAATATATATATATATATAGCCATACTGAACAAATAATAATAAAATAATTCATGCCAATTAACTTTTATATATATAAAATTATTTATAACAAATTAAATTTTATTATACTAAAAATCATTAATATTCTATTTCTAAACAAAATTACATTTTATTTTTATTTTTTTATTTTTTTATTTTTTTTAAAAATGAGCTAATATTAAATAAAAATAAATAAATATATATAATGCATATATAAATATATATATATACACATATTTATTTATATATATATATAAATAAATATATATATATATATATATATATATATATATATATATATATATATATGTATATATATATATATATATATATATATAGTATTTATATATATATAAGGAATTTAAAATTTAAAATTTTAAAATAAACTGGTTTGAATTAAAGAGCCTGAAGAGCCCACTTGTGATTACAGAAAGAGGCAGAGTGGCCGGTGCCTTTCTTGGTCAGTGGGATTCTTTGTGCTTGGGAGTCTACTCTGAGGAGGCTACTGCGCGCAGGTCAGGTGTGGCCCGTCTACTTGGTATGTGAGGGAGAGGGAGAATGCGTGCCATCCTTCCCCTTGACCCAATAGAAAAAAATATAATTTTTTAATTTCATCTTTTTTATAAGCAGGAAAATAAAAAAATGGAATTCATTTGCGGAGACGAGAATCTTGAGGATTTTAGAAATCCCAATTTTTTCATTTTACGTAAAAATATAAATGCGCCGAACAAGCGATTTTAATGAAATAAAGATAATTTATATATATATATATATATATATATATATATATATATATATATACTCATATATATATATATATATGAAATCTCACTATATATATATATATATATTTAATATATATATATATATACATATAGTGAGGATTTCATATATATATATATATTTAATATATATATTTTTCAATGAATATACATAAATCTATATATAAGGTTATATAAACACAGATAATTCAATCTTTTGTATAAAATACAGAATATCACTTATTTAAAATACATATTAAAGATAATCACAAAAATAAAATTTTAAATTTATTAAAATACAAAGATTGATCTTTTCCTCAGTAAAAATAAGAGAAAGAAATTGGGCGAATTCATACGGAATTCGACAGAGTTTCTTTTCAGTTTGCTTGCAAAATATTATTCCTAATCTCAACATGAATTTTCTTTTCAAACGAAAACCTATTTGTTTAATCATTTTCTAATCTCAAAGAAATCATTTAAATTTAAATCACAGACAGATTATTTTTTTTAATTTTAAAACAGAGATTGATTCTAAAACATCCCTTTATTTCTTTCACAGATTTAAAACCATTAAGATAAGAGAGTGAAACCTGTAGTCTTGCACTCTCGAGAATCTGATGAAGTTGGTTCCTGACGACCTTTATGAAGAGCTCCTCCTTCCTACTTCGAATCTCCTCTGAGTCACCGTGCTCAAATCTCGAACCTGATCCTTTGTTCAAAAGACTCCAGAATAACCAGTAACCGATTCCCCACCCCTTTTCTAGAACTCTCCTCAAAATTATAGCAAAAGATTTAAAAACATTCTCTTCAGATTCAAAAATACATAATCAATAACTTATGCCACTCTACAACAATAATCCCCTCCCTATGAAAACCTACAAAAATTCTTAATTAAAATAAAAGATATTGTCAATTTCATCCAAAAACTTTAAAAATCAAAAATAAAAGAAAATCATTCTTTAAAAGCCAACTTTTTAATTCGATCTGTATTCTTATTTGTTCACACCACTTTTTCATTCTTTTATTTGTTTTATTGTTTTAATTTCTATTTTTACCACTTTTCTTGCACATCACATTATCTATTTAATTTAAATAAATTATTCTAATAATTATCCTCCACCAGATAATTAATTAAAATAAATAACACAATTTAATATTATAATTATCATTTAATTGAAACACATGACTTTATAAAAATTAGATAAAACATTTAAATATTTTCATACAAATTAATCAACATTAAAATACACAATTATTATCCACATTTAATTAACTAATTCACAACTTATAAAATATCAACATGAATTAAATAATCATAACTTATAAAATACCACATTAATCAAAATACGACAACACACAAAACACAAGCCACAAATGACGACAATTACACAAAATAAACAATACCAAACAAACGAGATGGTCTGACATCATGGGATGAGATGACTTCATCGTCACCTCTGTTTCAACATTTAACCATTGGGCTATTGGTGCTCGCCTTGTCCTGCCGAAGCAGGTGGAATCGAGACTTGTACCTGCAATTCCTGCATACAAATGAAGTCGTGTACATGTGCATATATATATATATATAATCAAAGCATTAAATCGAAGCATTGCATTGTGAGAAGGAATCACAGCGTAACAAAGCACTCGCAAGCGAGTGATGCTTTACTGTCCTTCATCACACCTATCCTAACTACTATAATCTAACTGATAAAATAACATTTCTAAACTAACAATTCATCTCAAGACATAATTCATTAAATCATTGCATCATATCATTATTCTGAAAATCAACTAATATAGCCAACCATGATGTCATATGAAATAATCATGTCCATAATGAAATAACAGCATCATCTAACGTCTAACTAACCAAATCAAACAATAATAGTATCATCACAATCACAAGTAGCAAATGAACGCATAGAAAAATAATAAATCCAAACAGTAAGAGGAGGGGTATTACACACCACATATATATGTAAAGTAAATACATTTAAGTTGTAAATATATTTTTAATATATATAAATTTATATATATAAACATGCTTGAAACTTACTTAAACATAGAATATATATTTAAATCTTGATTTTAACTAAATTAATCAATTTCCATACATGTAACAACTAAATCAGATACATGTTCATATAATCAGTTGAATATAGTGGATCGTAGACATCGACATTGTCATCTTCAACAAAAGGAGGCATTGATATTAGTTGTTTCATTTCCCATTTTGAAACATACCCATCTCTAATATTCTCACATTGATCAATATTTGCATTGTCCATAATGCAATCAACACAAAAATATGATTTTTCTCTCACATAAATTGCATAAGGCCTACTACTCCCCATTGTCATGATTTGATACAGACTTCTAATACCATGAATTGCTTGACAATTATAAGGATTTGATCAATCAATAACTGTAAATTCAAACTTGAAAATTCAATTTGAAATCATGTATGTACTTGAACTTTGAAATTCAAATTTTGACTAGGTGTACCAGTAACTTCCCAAAAATACCGTGTGTTGTATGTTGAGTCGCAAGCGGAAAAATGACTTTTGCACCATTCAACAATTTCGTTTGCATTCTGTATGACATTACCTACAAGTACACAAGTTGGCACAATTTGTCACCTATTACTTTCAAGGAACTTAAAAGAATTTAATTTAGTTTTTAAATATATATATATCTGATCTTTTAAAAAATATCAAGCTAGATTCCATATATATATATATGGTGAAAGTTACATACCAGCAAGTTCATGTTGAAAAAGTGCACACTTCACACATGCTCCTACTCCATTGTGCTATGCTTTTCCACGTCCACTCATAAAAAATCCACAAAAAATTGGTGTTGCGTCTAGCATGTTGACTGCTTAACCAAACAAAAGCTTTTGCAGACTTAAATTGTCCTGTGAAGTTACAAATAATTAATTACTCAAACCAAAGTAGCTTCAAAAAAGTAATTATATATATAAGCAATTAAACAATTTAAGTCTCAAAGTTAAAATTATATATATATATATAAATAAAAATAAAAAAATAATGTACTTACCAGCACATCCATCAGACCATATCTAGTGTTGTTCTTGATTTATGCCACATTGTCTCAGGTCTTCAAAAAATATTTTGAAACAATGAGCTACATAGCTTCTATCATGATTTGTATCATTACTAATATAAAAGTGAACCTCTTTGATGATAATTCAATCATCTTCACTAATTTGTATTCCATCGACTGCTAACTCTACATGCCTGTAGCAAACTTGCACAAAAATTGCAACTTGATTTGAATGATAATATTGACTTTGGATCTCAGTTTGAGGACTAAATGTATAGTTCTTAGAGAAATATACAATATAGAGAATACAATTTGGTGGAAAAAAATTCTTTGAATCACGAAATTTCTTAGCTTTCCATCTTGCACCATGACAATGTTGGATATGTGGATATATGATATTGCAAAATTTGCTCATGAATTCATTGTAAGAAAATCCACTCTTTTTGAGAACAATTTTTTTGGCCTCAAATCTTGACTTCATTAAGTATGTCTCATATTCAAATCTCTTCCTTGAAGTAACTTGCATTTCATTATAGTCAACATGTAAAAGATTATTCAAATCTCCATAATCATTACATACATTTTTTATACACTAAATATTGAATTCATTTGAATCTTCTAATTTTTTGCATAGAAGAGACTTCACAAATTGTGTTGTGCTTCCAAGGATGGCTAAATTTTGATCAATTGCTACCATAGCTTTTCTATATGATTTTAGGTGTAGATCAAATTCAACATGATTTCGACAAGAAGTTTCACTACTTTATTTATACATACAAATGATGGTCATAGTGTTTCAAACATCCTTTGACAAATCTTCACATTTGAAAATTCTTGTTTAAATGCTTCAAAAAGTTCACTTTGTGTTGTATCTATAAAATGTTTTGGATGAGAAATTTTTGTACTAGTATCATCACCTATTATTTGTATAGTATCCCATCTATTGGAAGAAACACGAGAGTGGGTGGTCCAATATTCAACCACCTATTTCTTTACATCTTCTAAAATTCTATCTTTTCGGGGAACCCTACAAATATTTACCTAATTTTTCTCAAATTTTCCTTCTATTTCATTTATCTTTTCAATATACCTTTGAATATTTCTCCTAGAAACATTTAGTAATTCAGAAATTGCTTGAACTTATCTTCTATATGATAATTTCTTACTAGAAATTACAGTCATCAATGCTCTACGTACAACACTTAAATCACTAGATTGACTCTTCTTTTCAATACATTCCAATGCTTCTTGCAAGTTTTCAAAAATTGTTTGTTTTAAATTTGATGACCTTTTCCTATTATCAACCCCTAACAACTCCAAAACAGAGGTCATTTCTTTTCGTCTAAATAACTTTGCAACTAACTGTGCTCTTCAATTATAGATTTTTTTTCATAAAATTCATCCCATATTTTTTAGAGTGTAATTTTAATGTGCTTTCAGATAACATATCTTCAGATGAAATATTATTGAAAAGAGAATCCTCATCCATCTCCATCAGATTTTCCTTACCATAGTTCAAAAAATTTATATTACTAGGTTCAGTTTGCTCTTGTACTTGTACGTCACCTTGATCATCAATATTTTCCATGGGTTGTTGTTCAGTAGATGTTCCTTCATCAAATTTTCTCTTTCTTTGTCTTACTCGTGTTTTATCATACTTCCTCGATCTAATCCTTGGATTTTCCATCACAAATTGCACTCAAATTTAAATTCACTTGCATACAAATTTGTACACACATGAGCTTTCAATGAAACATGTTCAATTAATATAGCATAAATATTTTAAAAAGTGTCATGCCCAAAATTTTTACTACAAAATTTCATTTTTTTTTAAACATAGGTTTGCAACCCATCTTGCACACAACCAACCACCTTTGCAAGTTTTAAGTCCTAACACTAAAAGATAAATTTATTAGGAACAAGGAACTTCTTGTAGACCAACTAGCTATAGGGTCACGATGACTAACTTCTATAGACGAGTATTATAGATTGAAGAGTTAATTCCTTACCAAATGTGTTAGTGAGATGGTATTGTTTATAATATCACCACCAATACACTTTTTATTTAATTTAAAAATTTAACCTTCACATTTCCTTAAGTGTCATGATGTCATTACTAGGTCCAATTTTATTTATAGAGTTGTTGATACTAATATGGTTATATCATAATTTATGTAGATTAAAATTTCATATCTCTAAAACTAGAATACTTTGATATAATTCTCTAACATTATCATTCACTCAAAGCAAGATTAAAATAATTTCTTGTTATTATTGATGTACTTAATATTGAATCATATATTTCTTTTGTTAGCAACATTTTCCACTATTCCTAGCATTAATAACCATAATAATGTTAATGTAGTTATTTATAGGATTATCACTATTATTTATGATGACGTTTATTCTACTATTGAACTTGGTGTTAATTTTACCTTTGATTGAAGTATTGAAATTTTTGGATAATGTTCATATCCTTTCTAATATCAATACAAACAACCTTTTTATCCCATTTAAGTGCTCAATATTTGTTGACTATGGATTATTGCTAACTGTGTTAACACCAATGACACTCGATAGCCTCAACCTATAGTTTTCTAATTATATCCACGGTTAAGGTGATAATACCAAGTATAACTATGCTTCATATTAATCCTCCATGCAAGCTTAAGATCGGTCATGGATACCAATGCTACTTATGACTCCATTACCAACATTATTATATAATATGAAAGTAATGTTAACACTAATATCATCCCCAATACCAATATTGTTAGATATATATCATGGGAGCTGTAATTCTAATATCCAAACCAAAAATAATAATGAATTGATAATTAACCAAATCTCCACTTAACATGTGTATTAGTACTACACATTATATTACCACTATTTTCATTATTAAATTTATTACCCATACACTTAATATTACTAATAAGATAGTTATTGATACTAACATTTATTATTATTATTATTATTTATTTATTTAACAATTATTTATTTTTATGTTTATTTATCCATATTAAAAAAGTATATAACCTCTTATATATATATTCTATTTACTTTAGAAAGTAATTTAAAATCATACTAATGTTGATTATCCTACATCACTATATATATTATTTCTTATATAAATTTTTATGCATATTACTTTAATCTAAAAAAAAATGAAAACAAACAAAAGGAAATTCTTTCTTCTTTTATTACCTAAACTTTATCTTTAACATATTCTTACTTTAAATTAATATGTTCTTTTCTTAAGGGAGAGGGAATATAATCTCTTTTCTTTTAAGAAGGAATATGAAAAAAAATGAAAACAAACAAAAGGAAATTCTTTCTTCTTTTATTACCTAAACTTTATCTTTAACATATTCTTACTTTAAATTAATATGTTCTTTTCTTAAGGGAGAGGGAATATAATCTCTTTTCTTTTAAGAAGGAATATGAAAACAAATGAAAACAAACAAAAGGAAATTCTTTCTTCCTTTATTACCTAAACTTTATCTTTAACATACTCTTACTTTAAATTAATATGTTCTTTTCTTAAGGGAGAGGGAATAGAATCTCTCTTCTTTTAAGAAGGAATATGAAAATAAATGAAAACAAACAAAAGGGCATTCTTTCTTCCTTTATTACCTAAACTTTATCTTTAACGTACTCTTACTTTAAAGTGATATGTTCTTTTCTTAAGGGAGAGGGAATATAATCTCTCTTCTTTTAAGAAGGAATATGAAAAAATGAGAATTATGTAAGATTTCTCTTAAAAAGCTTAAAATGGAAGGGATGTGCAAGGATCCCTAAACGGGAATTTCCAACGCCACTTTCTTTGGACAAAAATATTTTCTTCATGATTCATTTGTGATAGGTTTAAAAAAGAATGTCACTCATACTAATACTAAACTTTTGACATGTTTATGTTTTTCTTTTTTTAAGTTCCGATTTAATCTTGCTTCTTAAGAATATTATTTACCTACAATACTCTTCTTCCATGGTAAGATTATATTATTATAATAAGTATAAAAATACGAACAACAAGACTTCTGAACTCCCATTGGATCTTAAGTATATGATTTAACATTTTGCTTGCCAACTCTCTGCCAAGGGATAATAGTATGTGAATTAAATTCTACGGTAGTGACAGGGACGTCTTCCATAATTTGCTGGAATGCAATTTGAATAATGTTTACATGCATCGACTTAAGGGCCATCTTCATTAATGCATTAATTGAAGGGCAGTTAAATTGTCAAACAAGTGTCATCACCATATCCTCTAAGAGTTAATAAGTTGGAATATGATTACAGATTACATAGCAGACCTCCCTTTAAAGCTGCCTGTACTCCAACTCAAGAGGAAGGAAGATTTGGTTGAGTAAAATCCTATGCACCAATACCATTAATAAGGAATGGCTACACGAGATGAGGACATTGGTAAATTGGTTTGTAGTGATGATATAAGACAACGTGCTTTTGATATGGATAATGAGTTACAATAACAACTATATGCTTGCCTTCCATCATTAGTATGTATATGCATCACACATCCATGATGATTGAGAAACAAAAGGATTGAAGCAATGGGTAGAAGTATTACTAGCACTTGCACCAATGTGGTGCAATGCTTCCCCGATAGGCTGACATACTTTGGTATATTTTTATTATTGACAAAATTCATGGAGAAGAAATGTGTTTGACTATTGTTTTGGAGGAGACCCTGATGGGGTTCCCTAGCCTATCAGCTAAATATATCTATAACATATTAATATTATTTACATATCTATAAAATGTTAATTTAATTTATATTGATAACTTATAAAAAAATACTAAAATTATACGATAAACAATAATAATAATAATAATAACAAGAGCTGCGAGAGCTAGAGTCCCTGCCAAAGAAATTTAGTAGCTATTGTAGCTGTGTTGTTTGCATTGTTTGGAAATCAATATCAATATCAATAGGTTTAGGTGATTTCAAAAATGCTAAAATTTAACTAAATGTTTTAAATGTACAAATGAAAGCTAGTTAGTTTATCTTGTTTTTCAAGAAACAAATTCTCAGAAATTTTGTCAAACGATAACTATAAACCCTAACTATTTACTTTAATTTATGTTTGAACAAACCCATATATAGCTACAATGCTGCAAGTTAGGACAATGACTTGTTGCGTACAAAAAATAATTTTGGTCATTTTTGAAAGGAGGTTGGATTTTTTAATTGTTTATTTAGTTTTTTTTTTTTCAAGGGAATCTTAATACTTGTTAAGGTTTTCTCGTCACAATTACTAACATAAATATATTGAATATTTGATAAGGGAAAACATTTTAAAATATTACAAACATTGCAAGATGTTTGTTCTTTACATATAGATTTATTTAATTTAATTTTGGATTGTTAAGCATGCTTGGTTGTGTGCAATACCTATATGGTGATGGATTTTATGTCTAGATCAAGGCTTTCTATCTCTATATTTTTTCCTTTATGTTAACTATGACTCAATAGCCCAATAGATAGGAATCAATTTGAAAACTATCTAACTATCCTCATGCTCCAAAATATTCAAAATTGTTAAGCATTAGTTTGAAGAAGTAGATTAGTTTTCATGCATGCTACTAATAATTCATTATTGGTAACTAGTGAATTATCTTACACAATTGTCAATGCCACATATTCAAAGAATTATGAGTAGTGTATTCACACCTTGCCATTGTCTAATAAAATATAAATGAAACTATTTGTAAGGGGTCATAATATTGATGTCATCTATAGATGCATCCTAGTGTATCATTAGCTATAAAGGGGTCTATTTCAACTATGCATACTTGACTTATTGACAATCTTTTAGATTAAGTAGTGCAATTTGGGCATATTGTGTGTTATTTTTTGTGGTTCATTTTGTTGGATTTAAATGCTATTAAGGCATATTCAAAAATTGGGAAGGGACTTAAATTTTTTTAAAATATTATGAAATAATTTTCCAAAAAAGTAAAATAATGTGATAATTGATAATAATAATAATAATAAAGAACACTTACACAACTCTATATTATAAGAAAAAAAGATAAATTAATTTGCTTACACACATTATTGATCTTAACACCAATTGTAATTAATGAATATAATTTTAAAAATAAGTCAATACCATTTGTCATTATGAATTGAACATCAATTATATATCTTCCACGTGTACTCCAGCGGATGTTGTGGAAGAAGAGAATCCACTAGTCATCTTCAAAATTGACCCTTATCCGTTTGGTTAAGAGTCATAACTTTCCACATAAGCCTTTCGGGAAACGAAATGGTAAGTTCTTTAATCATTAAATTGCTTAAAGAGACAGGTAATTTATATTTAGGATTGATATTTCTCCCCTACACTTCGTGATTGGTGGAAATAATTTCTGCCTTATTTAGCTTCAATGGAAACCTACATAATCTCTTGGGACGTTAATTATCATTGCTACATTCATTGGAAAAATGAAACTTGCCACGTCGATAACAATGACCCGCCCTCTTTAACCACGTCTGCCTTGCATGATATTGTGTGGCATTTCAAGATACCTAGCAAAGAATTGCAAGTTGTCAGACCCGACATTCGAGAATATATTCAAATGGTAGTGGGGATTTAGGCATTACTTTGGTTTTTTGAACTAATACATCGAATTGAAATGGTGAATGTATGCTTTGATATGCGTGAGTATCAATTGGCTCTCCTATACGATAGTTGGAGTATGAGTAATGGAGGGATAGAAGGCCATTGCCATTTAGTATGAACTCCCCACAACTAAATTTAAAGAATGTTTTTTTGAGCATTTATCTCCAATAGAATGTAGTGCCCCTCCATGGTAGTCCGTCTAGATAATTGGGTAAGTGTCTATTTGTGTTATCATGGATTAGTGTGTTAATGGCTTATGCGATAAACGTAATATTTTGATAGCATGGTTTACTCAATTAATTAAATTAGCAATGATTAAATAAAATTGGATATTAAAATTGAATTTCAAGGTTGTTTAAAATAAAATAAGAAATTAAAGAAATAAGAAGGATTTGTTTTCAAGCTGATTTGTAAAAGCAGGGAAAGAGGATAAAACACGAAAGCATGCACATGCACGGCTTGAGATTGGAACTTAATCAGGAAACTTGTTTTATTGTGAAAATATTGCCTAATTTGTTTGAAAAAGAAATCAAAGTATCCAGTTGGTTTTATTTAAAATAGATAAATAAATAAATAGATAAAATAAATGTATAATAGGCTAAATTGTTTTAAGTGATGTTTTATATCAAATTCTATGATTGATAACTTGTTATCATGAAAGGATACGGACAATCATTTAATTATAGAAAAGTAATATTGTTTTAAATAAATAAAGCTGATGTAAGTTTTGAACAAGATTTAAAATAAAAGTTAAAGCAGGCAAGAAAAGAGGGTATGAGTTTAAATAAAATGAAATAGCTTCTTTTTGGAGATTTTTGTGTTTTATTTATTTATTTATTTATTTATTTTTAGATTTTGGGATTTCAAAATTATTGTGGGTCACCTTTTGGTATATATGGATCCTTTTTGATTGATTTGGGAGGAAAATTTCAAGGGAGTTTTCAAAAAAACAAACTTGCTCTGCAAGAAATATTGAGGAAGCTTGCGGTGGGGGTAGTGAGGTGTGATCTCGGTGCTGGATCTCCAAACTTCCAAGCTTCAAAAACCAGGTTCCATCTTTTCTAAAGTTTTAATTCTGCGATGAAAGTGAATGTGTTGAATTGTGTCTCGCCAGTTCTTGATTGGAATTCAATTTCTTACGTTCTGGCATGCCCGTGAATTTTGTCTACCTGTGTCAATAAGCATGGTTGTGTGTCTCCTGTCTCCTCTTTATCAATCGTATTGTCAGCATAAGAGTCACCCTTAGGATTTGATATAACTCTCCTTGAAATCGATTTGTGATTTTCCTTGCATGATGTTGCTGTGTGATGTCTTTTCTTTATGGCTGGTTATCTAATACAGCTTTCCCATTAATGGGATGCGAGCCCATTTTTCTGAATGCTTTATTTAGCATCATCGATATTCTCCACAAGAGTTCCGTATCTAGTTAGAAATGATTGAAAACAAAACTTTGTGAGCAGTAACAATTGAAAACATTTTCTTGAATCGATATTTGCTTGGTCTGTGGCTTGTGTTGTAGGCGTATATTTCTCCCTTCAGCTGTGCACGCCTTATGATCAATTGAATATGTAATGCAATAAAGGTTACTGATGTGTGAGACATGTACAGTCCTCATCCACTAAACTACTTGACTGCATACGCCTAGAACACAAGCAAAGCTTACATTGTTAGTATGTGATTTTGAGTGCACCGTGGATTCATATTTTTTGAGATCTTCCTTGCATAATCCATTTTGTGCAGTCTTTAAGCCTGGAAACTCAATTTCTGCACAATGCTTTCTCCCCTGCGTCCCTCATTGGTGATGGCATCTTCATGTCCCAAGTCTACGATTTTAATTGATGGCTGTGTTCCCTTTGAATACTGTGTGTTTCAATATTCTTATTCTTTTGCCTTGCAAAGTCCGCATGGTGTTGCCGTCGCTGCCATTCTTTAGTGATCATCTGAAACTAGACAAAACAATTTCTCTTGCAACAACTATGGAGATGAGTCTAGTTGTAGCCTTGTAATCAGATCATACCTGAAGGATATTAGCAACCCCAATTGTTGTGTGAGGGCAATTGATAGTTTTTCCTGTGGTGGTAGATAAATGATCTTATCTTCTTCTCTTCGTAGCATTGAGTAAAAGTTTTGAATCTGGAAATACCTTGCTGTCTCCATTCGCCAAGCCATTTTTTTCTCCATCATTGCATAGGTTCCCTGTGTTGTGAATGTGATTGGTCTCCTCCTTCGTGCTATGTGATCTTTAGTTTGTAAGTAATAGAACCTCGTTGGGGATAATGATCATTTCTGGTATATATTTTAAAGAGTGCAAAATAGAGAGGGAATGTTGAAGCCTATATATGTCTATCTTGGTAATGGAATTGTAAATAGTAAATTTCGTTGTTTGATATATATACTTATATATATGCTAGAGGTGATTATTCTGATTTTGACTGTACTGATAATGATAATGGTTTATATAGTTAGTGTTAATGTTTATGTAATTATATAATACATTTAAGTGAAAATATATACAACTCATTCCATCATAATCAACGTTTTTTTTTTTTATAATATATATATATATACATGTAATCATAATATATATTTATTGTATTAAAATTTCTTTCTATAAAAACATTTATATATTGAATAGTATATGGGAATTTGGTATCTAGTAAATGCTAACTCCGTTTGTAACTATTCGTTATTAGTTAGTTGTGTAGGAAAATGTTAGTTAAGAAATTTTAAAGTTGGAATTTTCTTCTTAATTGGAAAGGTATTTTATTAAATTCATTGTGCATATTGCCATATAGATTGAGTTGAAACTTTGTCATTACTATTTATGCTTAGTTTAACTTAGTTGTTATTGTTAATTTCCACTTAAAAAAAATAAAAAAAATTGGTTACCATATATTGTTGAGGGGAAATTACTTTATCATGTCTGTTGATAAGTTGTGTTAATATTGATGGATTGGTTTATTCTTAATCTAATTAGTTACAAGTGGAATAGTTATAATTAGAAATAGGGAAAATTTGGAGTAATCGATATCTTTATTTGATTTTATTTTGTAATTTAATAAACTTAAATAAATGAAACATAGTATTTGAATAGAGATTTCATTCTTAATTACTTCATAGTAGGATTGTGAATAAGTGCAGACATGTGTTGTGACGCTAATTGTAATGTGTTGTTCACCGAATGGGACTGAACTTTGTCATTGTGCTAGTAGGAGAGATGACCTTTAATTATAGAAGTTGTTCTTAATTTCATGAGTTGATTTATCTTGCTTGACCTTGTGTGATGGAAATTTGTATTTGATTTGTCTTATGTTTAATTTAGGTTGAACTTTTGTACAAGTTTGAAAATATGAATTGCTTTGGCATATTGATTTATTTTGGTTCTTGGGTAGATATTGATGTACCTCCAGGGGCTAAGGAAAATGGTGTGTGTGTGCACGTTTGTAGTTGCACCTTCTTGTCTATCTTTTTACCTCATGGATTTTTGTGTGGGTGGTAACTCCTAGTTTATGAGTTTTGATGCTTGAATAACCATGAGATGGTCATGCCTTGTGTGTATGTTTTTAAGAATGTCTTTATGTCTTGAGGATTGAGGTACACCCCTTTGCTTATCTTTGATTTTAGAGTAACCGTAGGGGAGAGTGGCTCTTCCTAGGGCCAGTGTACAAGTGGTCACCCTTGAAAGAGTTTCCTTAAATAAGTGATAACCTAATTAATGTATCTAGTGGGTTGGGTTAGTTAAAACATAACAAGATAAAAACATGCACCTCACCCCTGCCGTTAGCACTCTCAAAGGTTAAGGATGGGTGGGAAGACCTGGTTGGTAAGGTCACTACCTTGTCTCTATGAAAGGTAAGTGGCTCCGCATGAGTCACCCTATGGGGCGACACCTTGAAATAGGATGTCTGGATAACCATAGATGGAGGCGGCACCTTGAGCTAGGTTGTCTGGATAATCCATGTATAGACGGAGGCGACACCTTGTGATAGGTAGTCTGGCGAATTCATGTAAGGCCATGCGATGACACTCTCCCACTATGCCCTTGTTTCTCTTGTTTCTGTTGCCTCTGAAGTTGTTTATTATTGTTGTTGTTTATTGATGTGGATGAAAGGTGCCCTTGGCTATTTATTGTTGGATGATTTTTCAATCTCATTTGGAGAGCTTTGGAAACTATTGTTGTCGGCACCTCTTATGGTTATTTAGTGTTGATCTATAATATTGGTGATTGACTCTTGTTGGTCATTTCATTACTCTTGTTGTGGTTATGTGTTGGCAATGTTATGGGTTAATATCTTGTGATTTGTTATCTCTTTTGTGGAGTTTTGTTTACCATTGTTTCGTTTGACTTCTTGGGTGAGGATCCTTCTTGTTTACTCCAAGCACGGGGGTGGTCGGGTGGAACGTGCTATGCATCCCATTGGGTCCCCATCCGAAGTTTGAGATGTGCAGAGTTGTACCTGTTGTAGTGAATTCTAAGTTATGTCAGAGTTTGATCTAGCTTAAAGCTTTGTAGTCCTTCAATTTCAGATTTATCTTTCCATGTTATTATATTCTTCCCATAGATGTTGGGAAACAACATTGTATTGATGTTAATCTTGAGCAATGTATCTTCGTATTGTTAATATATGATCCATGTTCAGGTCATTTGATTATTGGTGGATGTCTATCTCTCATGTAATGTAAGATGTTGATATGAAAAGTGATGCAACTATGTAACCCCAAGGAACTTTGTTATATGTTGTACTTATATTGTTACATTTCATGTGATGTATGTTGTTGCATATTATTCTTTAAAAAAAAAAATTTGTGCCTTAAATGCTTGTATGTTAGTTTCCTTTGGGGTTGCATGGCGGGGCATTACATAGAACACTGACAGTAAGGTCCCAATCGCTTACAATTTTCCTGCATTGCAATTTTTTCCCCCTCTGATTATTCTGTGTTATTTTAAAATAATAAATTAACTTAGTTACAAGTATTACTGGGCATTTATGTAGGATTTTGAGTTTTCTGGTTTCAAATTTTAGGTTTGAATTGGCTAATGCTGAGTATTACCAGGCATATATGTAGGGTTTTGAGTTTTATGGTTTGAAATTTTAGGTTCGAATTGGATAATGGAGAGTATTAGCCGGCATATATATGTAGGGTTTTGAATTTTCTAGTTTGAAATTTTAGGATTTGAATTCGCTAATGGTGGTTTACTAAGGTCTCACCTCTGTCACATATGTTCTTTCTGATATCCAGGAGGTTCTTTGCTCGGCCTCTCCCTCACTGTACATGTATACATGGGTGTAAGATCTTCCCTAATAACAACATTAAGCTTACTTTGTTTCCCTAATAACAACATTAAGCTTATTTTGTTTCCCTAATGGTAGTATTTTAGCTTATTTTATTTCCTTGATGGCGGTATTAAGCTTCTCGGTTGTTTTGGCTGGTTGTTTTGGCTGGTGCAACTCGATGATTGGGTGCTTTCAAATTTACAAAAAGGTGAGCCATTTTCCCAAAGCAGAAGGAAGCAAAGGAGAGGATTCAATGGCCGACTCCTTGCCCCCTATAGGGAAGCACTTCCAATTGAAAGCCCAAGTGCAGAATTGCTCAACAATCTTATGCGGTGAACTAAGAACCCACATTGCCTTTCTACCATCCCAAACATCACAAAAAAATTTGGTAATAACAAGTGCCTTTCAAGCTGTGAAAAACACAGCCGCACCCAACCCACCCCCTTTCTTCACCCATAATCTGCTGAACCCCCCTTGCCCACAAACGCAACCTGGCAAAATTTTGTCCTAAAGAAGGGCAATGAGTCAGAATATATTCACCCCTACCTTTTCCAATCTAAGCATGGTGCCCTCATAGTTTGCTACACGGCCTGGGTCATCTATTCAGCCCTGATATTCCAAGCCTTTGTAGCCAATCTCATCATCTCCTGCGCCCCCTTGGGCTCTCAGACTCTCACCCACTCCAATGACCTGAGTGTTACTCTAGAGCTCCCTGGTCCAATCATGGTTCCCATCGTTTGAGGCAGCCTTGACATCACTCACATCATCAAGGACTAACACCTCAAATTCTCCACCGTACATGTTGTCTCGGGCGTCTCTTCCTTGAATGGCTATACCACGTGGGGTTTCGGTGGGGTTTCTGGCGTTAGAATGCTGGAAATCCTGGTGGGGTTCCCCCACGTAAATAGCCTATCGGCTAATTAACCATGGCCATTAATGAGGTGACTATTGGTTTGCACTAATCATTCCTACATTGATAGGATGAAGTGCCTAAGATAAAGTAGTTATCATATAGACTTATTTGTTGATAACAATATTGATACGATTTGATTTACTAGATATGTTGTTGGCTGCAGTGACATTATGATAAGATATTTTCTGACACAAATCATTATTGCTAAAATCTAAATGCGATCTACTACTCAAGGCATAAGGTTTCCTAAGGCGCTGCACACTTCAAGGCTTTAATTATTTTGGCAGTTTTTTTTATATTAAACAAAGCTGGAAAAAAAATACAATGAAGAAAAGAATAGTAGCTCAACAAAGAACTGCTCATAAATAAGAACAAAAATCAGTCACAGGGAAAAACTGCACGAAATAGTTAACGTGATACAGATCAGCCAAGAACCTCGCAACAACAAATAACAAGATACATGGCAGCATCCTAAAACATGAGACCCTTAAAATCTGAATTTGAAAAGTTTTTGAAGATGTCTGGAAACACAAATATCTCTTTCATGCAGCTGCAAAAACTGAAGCTTAATCGCCTCCAAATGATTCCTCTGTTTAATGACCTTCAAATTGCCACTCTTTAGCTGGGAACATAAATAAACAAACTGAAAAATGATGTCAGAGTAAAACTTTAGAATATCAACTTCTTGATGAACATGATTAGAAAACATTAACGAACATCTGGTCTTCCATATATTAAGTAAAATGACTTGTCTTATGGAATCAACAACCAAGTTATTTTGAAGACCAGTACCCAATATGGCTTCCTTCCAATACAACACATGATCAAAAATAGCAGGAAAATGCGTAAAAATAGCTTTCCACTTTTTTTTAGCATGCACACAATCCCCAAAAATATGCTTCAAGCTCTCATAATGCTGACAAAAAGGACATTTAGCTGGCTGAAAATTCATTTTTTTCAATCTGTCTCCTACAGGCAGCTTGTGATGTAAAATTTTCCATGACAAAATTTGGGCATTGACCTCAGCTTTAGTTGACCAAATCTGAGAACTTAAGTTCTTCCACTTCCTTTCCTTGAATCTACAATTCCATTTCATATTAAGCCTTGGACTAAGCATCATTTTTGGGAGTAATTGAAGATAAATTCTCTTCAAAGGGAAACAAAAAAAGGAGTATTTATCAAGCCATTGCCAATCATTGAAGAAGCTACGTTGTAAAGGAGTACAAAACTTCATGAGTAACTCCATGGGTACTAGAGCCATAACAAAAATCAAAAACCTTTGAGAATTGTTATTCAATTTGAAATCATTACTAATATTCAGCCAATGTTTCCAATCCAAGGAACTAAACTCCCAAATGTCTCCAAACTGTTGGATACCCTTTTTAAAAAGATAATTAGATTGTTTAGGAAATGCAACAGCAAGTGGTTGGCCATGATACTGGACAAGCTTGTTCCACCAAATAGATGAATTAACAAAGCTAAAACCATATTGCAAGGAATTCCACCTCCAGTTAAGGAATTTGCTAACATGTTGCCACACTTTCCATATAGATTGTAAGGGAAAAGAGGCCTTAATCTGAAAGTAAGGAGCAAGTAAAATTTTATCCAACCAATGCAGTATTTGCCATTTATTTTTCATAGCAGCCTATATAATCCGTTGTCTAACAAGGATTTTCCATGGTTCATTTCCAGAAGCAACCCGTATAATCCATTTTGCTGACAAGCAGACTCCTTGAGTTTTGGGATCTAACAAGCCTAAGCCACCCTTGTCTTTAGGCTGAATACAATGACTCGAAGAAGTGGTTTTGAAACCAGTCTTTCCATCCCAATTAGACCATAAAAATTGTCAAATGATTTTAGTTAAATCATCATAGCCTATTTTTGAGGGAATCCAACAATATGAATAATAAACATGGGAAGCCAAAAAGATGCGATTAACCACTTGAATTCTCCTAGCAAGCGAGAGAAATTTATTCCCCCAAGTAAATATTTTGTTTTTCAGCTTGGTAATGAACCAATTCCACATATCAGACAGCGTAACACCTAAGCCAAAAGGGATACCCAGATATTGAGTAATTTGTCCATGCTTAATTTGCTTCCAATCTTTAGGAATCCAAGGTGGAGTAGCATCAGAAATAATCATAAGAAACTTAGTTTTATGATGAGCAATCTTTGATCCCGAAACAAGACAATAAAGATCAAGAATTTTGAGAACATTTTTTATTTCAATTTCAGAATTTTGCATGAACAACATGCTATCATCAGCAAAATGTGAACTAAGAACCACCGCATTATTTGGAATGGATATCCCTCTAATTAAATTCATTTGATTAGATTTTTGCAGTAGATAACTCAAGGCACCAACAGCGAGCACATAGAGGAATGGAGATAGTGGACATCCTTGCCTAATTGAGCGTTGCAAAGGAAAAGGATCAGTCAAGGAATTATTGATCACCAATTGAGCATTAGCATCCTTGAATAACATTTGAATATGATTGCATATTTTAGGACCAAACCCCAACCACTGCAACATTTTAAGGATAAAGCTCCATCTCATTCTGTCATATGCTTTGTCAAAATCTATTTTGACCAATAAAGCATCTTGTCCTGTTTGTTGCGCCCATTCACAAGTTTCCCAAGCCAACATTAAATTATCAAGGATATACCTTCCTCCAAGGAAACCTGTCTATTCAGGTCTAACTATTTCTTTAGCCACTGGTTTATCCTAGTAGCTAAAGCTTTGGCTATAATTTTATAAGAAGTGTTAAGCAAGGTTATAGGACGCCACCTAGAAATAGACTCCACATTTTTCCCTTTAGGAATAAGCTTGATTAAGCCATTATTAATTTTGGGTCCCAACGAACCAGATTTAAGAGCTTCTAAATAAACAAGATAAAAATCTTCCTTAATATGTTGCCACATGATCTAGTAGACATCATCAAAGATTACATTCCAAAGGGTGAACTTTGACTATAGAAAATTTTTAGATCATGATCTATCAATAGAGGACTTGGAACATGCGGTTTTCTCAATGGCACACAATAAAAGTCCTGGGCTTTAATTATTTTGGCAGTTCATAAAGAGAGTTACGTATACAACTATCTCTAATAACTGATGTTCAATTTGGAAAACCTACTACCACAATGCCCATGCCTACTTGTAGGAATACAAAGTATTGTTTGTATGGGATGCCAGGGAGATTTAAATCAAAAAGTGTAGAAAGACATTTTCAACCAAGATTAATTTCTGTAGAGTGCACTATTCCATCACATAATCATGGCGCAAAATGAGATATGGAGGCTCTGTATTTTATTGGATTGACCTAAGGAGCTGCAGGCTTGGTCCAAGGCATAAATGTTTAAATTAAATGATGAAAGATTTGGGTTTAGGCGCATGATTATTAGTTCTCCTTTTTTTCTTCATAGCTATCTTGTATGCCCACGTAGCTTGAATCTGTTGGTCTGGTATGGAAACTCAACCATAGGGGTGGTCCCTTTGGATTAATGTGTGCAAACTAGGATTTTGGAACAATCGATACTAGAGCACTGACCTCCCTTCAGAGAAGGTGACTTGAGGGGTTGGCACAAACAAGGGTAAACTTGCCGCACTGCCCCATATGGGAAGCTCGACTCCCATGTGGAAACATAGTCTCCTATGGTGGAGTTGTGGTTTTATTTTTCTTTTGTGGGAAAATTTAAGCCCCAACAACCCTTTTTTTTGTTTTAAATATTGTTTATTATAGCATGAAGCTTGAAGAGAGTGCAACCTCCTCTAAAATCGCTGCTCGTAGAGTATGGATAATGGAAAATTGCATTAGCCCTATTCAAACATGCAAATATGTTTATCTTCTTTTAGCCCAAAATAAATGTCAATATAATCAATCTAATACATACCTAAATATAATTCATAGATCATTTTTTAGAAATTGTATAAATATTTATTTCCTAAAATTTTACTCCAATATTGAATAGTGAAAATACATCTTGCTGTAATGTAGATTGCACCAATTAGTTTAACAAAGGCTCAAACATACCTATTTTTTTTTCATCACCTTTTTTGATATGATTTATAGTTTAGCTAAATCTTATTTTAATTGGAAAAATAAAAACTTTATTTATATGGGCAACATATTTCTATTTTGTTTATATTTATAAACCTTGATATGCAGATTCACTTATCTCCAAAGGGTGAAACATGCTAACAGGATTTGTTTCTTAAACTCCCTTTAAATTATATCATAACATTCTTAGCCATAAATGGATTCTTCTTACAATTTCTCTTTTTCATCACCAAATAGGTTCAACTATTTCATTCTTATGTTGTTCTTAATGAAATTAGGAGTTGACAGTTTATAGAGAGCAATCAACACTTTTCTTTTGTTCCCTTAAATAAAGTTTTGAAGAATGCATACAAAAGGATAAGGCTTTATTTTCTAAGTCATTCATTAGACACATGAAACTCACTTCTTTAAATTCAACATTACAAAAAAAATGGAGAACCAATCATGAACTTGCTCTTTTCATCTTTCCATTTTCCAACAAAATACTAACTTTCAATATTACAACAATATCTACTAATACAATGAAATACACACAAATCAGTAAGGCTTTCTCTCCACCCTACCGTAATGGTGTCATGGAGCCTCGTGGGCTCTAGCCAACCCCTGAGCAAGGAATTATTTTAGCTCCAAAATGATAAACTGAGTATTTTTCTCATTTTTACAAAAGAAAAATACTAACATAGCATAGGTTCTCTACTTACTATTTTCAACAATGATCCACACATGTCATCCTCTTACAAGAAAATAGACAAAGGGGAATGGAAGTAGGGAAAACTTATCTCTTTTATTTAGGTGACGGAGATTAAACTCTTCTATCCTTCTTTCCTCTCCAAGCTAGGCCATCTTGAATCACCATCTCCCAAGGACTCCTCTCCTCTTCTCATCCTATCTACTATCTCCATTAGAGTTCTCCAACAGAAGTGGGTAACACCCCACTCCTTCCTCTCCAAATATATAGAAGTTTCACAAGTTGCAACTCTTGGATGGAAAGGTGTGGAGTGTACCTTTCCCCATCAATGAAGGTCATATCCCCATTAATGAGAACATGCATTTGGACAACTATCCAATCTTTCCACCCCATCCTTTTCTCAAAATTCGTCACTCTCTATTATGAGAGCTTTTTAGGGGTCAAATCATGTTGTAGGGGCACTATTGTATGCTCACTTGACCCCTACCACTATGGTATAGACCCTAGGGGGTTTATTTTTGCACCCTAACCCAAAAATTTGACCAACAATTCTCATTAAAAGCCCACTCAAGGTTCCATCCGAGTTTCAAACTTAGTTAGGGGTTACCAAGACCTAATCCCCACTCACACCTCACATGAATTACAACTAAATGCCCTCACAATCTTAATCTTCAAATACATTAACTCTACTTGTTTCTAGACCCAAAATGGGTTCAAATATATATCCTCATGAAGAAGTCTTTTGATTCACTCTTGATGGTTCTCCCTTCTCATGTTAACACTATAGCCTTCCTGCACATTACCAACATGATCGTAAGTATCAATTGTGTATCACATTAATCTATTAGCTGAAAATTCTAAGTTTTAACTCTATAAAAATCCATTTAGAATCTCAATTTGTATTCCACGGTATACAAGTGCATTCCACCTTCATGGTAGTGACGATATAACATAATGTCCAATGATATGCAAAAATATTGCCAAGGGATCATCATATTTATTATCCACCATATATTAATTTAAGAAAAACATATAACAAATTAGGTTGGTATTAAGTACAAACAAGGTGGGGTCTTACAAAAATCTTGTAACTAGATGCAAAACATAAACATAAAATATTTAAACACAAGTCTAATAAACATAAACATGTAAAACACAAAATATTTAATTTAATAATATATATATATGTATAAAAGATAAATCCAAGTTGGAAATAAAAGTAAAGGCAAAGGTAAATTTAATAAAACATAGGTATTTAAGGAGGACATGTAAGAACAAGAATGGAAGAACATAGAATTGGTGATCAATAATAATGAAATCTAAGAATTTAAGTAGTGAAAACAACAAATGCATTCATGTTCAAACACTTTTTAAATAAATAAAATAATTGTTCAATAAATAATATAAATAAAATAAAATAATCTCCTTTCTATATAATTCTTTATAAATATATAATTTTACATAAGAGGCACTTAAAATTATATATAATTCTCAAAAATAACTCTCCTATTGTCCAAATGCATTTTCTTTTGTTGAAATAAGTCTTCTAAATTTTTGAAATTATACACCTTCTAAAATGTCGAAATAAACCTTCTTTGATCGAAAATAGCTTTCCTTGTTGAAATAATCGAAATATTTGTTTTTTTGAATTTTCTTAAGTTGAAAAATTAAAAGTTTTTTTTTTGTTTAAATTTTTATATCGACTAATTTCGGTCGAGTTCTTATCAACTAGTAATGTTTCGGCCAATTCGTTTTTGGCCTTGTTTTTCTCGGATGAGAGAGTTTTGGCTGAAACTTCCTTGGCCGAAACCCTCTCAGTGGAGAATGTCTAGTTGGCATCCTACATGGCAGCCAACTCATCATTTTTCAGAATTTTTTGAAACATTCAACTTTGACATAATATTTCTCTAGTCAGAATGATCTTTCTGCAAAAAATTAAAAAAAACACCCTTTTGTAGAGCTCGGAATGGAGAATCCAAACATATAATTTTTTTAATATTTTGATTAGTTTTAATATATTTTATTTTTAAAATAATGCAAGTAGGTTTTAAAAATAATAAAAAAGGCTGATTAGAAATAAAAAAAAAGATAGTAAAACTTATTATTATTTTTTAAATCTTATATGGGGCACAAGAGGAGAGACTCTTCTTCAAAAGGGTGTATTTTTTTTTTTGAAAATGATTAACAAAATTGAAAATAGTTGACAGCTCGTGAAAACTATTAAATTATGACATGTTTGACTTTAAAACGTTATTACGAGAAAAATATACATCAAAATTTTATTTTTTTCCCCATGTACAAGATATTGAAGTTACCTATTTGGAGAAAAAAATGGAGAAATATTTTTTTTTCAATTTGTTTCTTGACGGCCCGTGAAGTCACTCTTTTTTGAAATTTTCAATATTCCAAAATTTGTCCTTAAATTGATAAAAACATAATGAAAACAATTTTTTTAAATTAAAAATTACAAGAATAAACTACATCAAAAATTCTATATTTCATTAGTTTACACCTTTTTGAAATTCAAAACATAAAGACCACTTTTATGTGGTCGAAGTTTAGAATTTTTTTTGTTATTGGCTGATTCCTTTATAAAATGTGACACAGGTTTGTACTTTTACCCATCGGTGTTAGTTAATTAGGATCAAGTGCATGATATCAATCAGGATATTTTGAGTGTCTACATTTTGCCCCTCTTTGAAGCAATGCACCTGCTGCGTTGGTTCAAAGAATAACACTTGCTGAAATCAAAGTTTGAAATTTTCTAATTTTTTTGATGCCCCACTATTGCCTCAGCGGAAAGAAGTACGCTAGTACACTACTCCCTCAAGAGATTGAGTGAAAAGTTCAATTTGAGGGTTGATCTCGAGACAAAGAGGTTCAAGATGCTTGTATGGATGGTTATGATGATGATGCAAATGAGATGGTTTTAAGATGCTTAGAATAACCAATCTATATTATTCTAAACAACTTAAATGATAATGCAATGTATGTGAGATGGATGAGATGGATGATGTTTTCTTATGATGATGATATTTATGAGTATGTAGGATGTGTATGTTGATGTTTTATGAATGAAAGATGGATGCATGTCATGATAGCATGTTAGCGTGAAAGAAGAAAGAAGAATGAGAGGGATCAACCCTTGATTCTGAGAAGATGCAGAAGTCCAACAAGTCTATGAATCATCGAAACTTTATTAGATATGATGATGAATGATGATGATGTTTCCCTTATCAGGGATTGGGGACATAAAGAGTTTACTTTCCTTATGTTTGATAACACACATAGATACGATGCATCAAGGTATAAAGAACCAAGATGGCATTGTACCTAGTGCAATGGAATTTGACTTGACAATAAGATAGGAGTATTCTTGTTCACACCTAGCATGCAAAACCCTATTGAGAATGTAGTTTAGATATTTCAAACACCTCAGACCAAAACATAGAAAGGATGAACCTTCCCATGTGGTCAACAAAATATTCAAAACACCCTCCCTACGAACCAAACAAAACACGCATGACCAAAGTTATATTACAAGAATATCCAACAAGCATAGTAGAAAAAAGATAATGATCAATGCCCCATTCCTTTCTCTCTAAATCATTTTGATTATACATCATCAAGAGGTCATTGGAGTGAGTGCAATAGGATAAATCAAGAAGACAAAGATCAAGTAAACAAACAAGCCAATGTTCTTCATACCTCTAGCCAAGACTAAACTATGGTGATGCTTGAAGTTGATGTTCATTATAGGAAGGATGCATCCTAGGACATGATGTTATCAAATGATTTGGGACAAACTAGATGATGGGCTATTAGTACCAAAGGGTTACCAATTTGTTTACCTACTGACCTAGACTTGAGACTTTTGACATTTGAGTTTTCACTTTTGAATTGCTAGACTTGTTTTCGATTGTTTCACCAAAGGTTGAGGATGATGATGATTTATTATGAGTGGATGTTTATTTCGGGTGATTGTGAAATGAGATGGATAGATTTTTTCAAATATTTGGATGTTTTTGAAATTTTGAAATGTTTTTTGAGGCTTTTTTTGGTATTTTCAAAATGTTTTACAAATGTTTTAATTTTTGAATTTTTCAATGTTTTTGGTGTTTTATGAGATTTTATGAATGTTTTTGGGTTTTATGTCTCGGGGGCTCATCAAAGATTAGCCTTGCCTACGCTTAATCTCAGGAGATGACGTAGTTCATATTTTCATTTTTTAATCTTTTTTCTGACTTTTATGAGTGTTTTTGGATTTTGATATGATTTGATTTTTTGGATTTTTGCATGATTTTGATGATTTGGATATGGATATGTGTGATGATATCAATGCTCTGTTTGGGATTTTGTTGAAAACCAAGCTAAGGTTGATTGATCAGATCAATGGATTGATGATGATAACATTGTTGAGGATACAAAACAATGCAAGGATAGTGTTAAGCAATGTGAGGACTAGGAAGGATATCTCGAGATGATGATGGATTGATTGAATTTGATTGATCAAGATTTTGAAGTTTGATTTGGAACAAAATTTGTTTGAATGATTTGATGTGATGTTGACATGAAAATTAGATGCGACTGATATTGATTGTTTGGATTGATGTTCGATGAAAGATAAAGCTTGATAAGGAACATCTTCTCATCAAAATATGCCATGGGCTAGTGATTTAGATTTTGGCTCACAAATGCTTGACCAATTTTATTTTACGTTTGCCAATGTTTGGATCACCACATAAGTTGGAAGATATAGATCAATATTTATTCCTAAAAGAAGATGTAAATATTTGCCCCTAGTGGCTAGAAATGTATGGAATGCCATGGATGTATTCTTAGATAGGTGTATAGATGGATGGATATGGTAAGCACACAAATGATGCTAAGAATTATCTTGTGACAAGATAAGGTGTTCAAATAGAGGAATGCTTCATGGCTCAAATAATGTTGGGTAGGATAAGACCAACAAAAATGAACCATGTCAAGATGTTTACCATAAGCAAGTGTAAAGTGTGCCCAAACTTTCATCAAGATCAAGATAATTTGGAAGATGGATGTAGATATATAAAAATGGATTGATAAATGGTTCATGGATGAATGGATTTATTATGGATAAGATGGATGGAATGTTGGATTTATTATGGATAAGCTGAGATGCTTCTACCTAAACAAGCACATGCATATGCTCGATTCTATGCATGATGCCTATTTTTGAGATTTTCATCATAATACATGTCCAAAGTGCCACCATAGTGGTTTTGACTGGAGGATGATTTTTTTCTTTACTATTTTCATGATTTTTTTATTTTTTTGTTTTTTGATTTTGATTTTAAGTTCATGTTGAACCACCTGGTGGTGTCAATGTAGATGCTTCTATCATAATGTACCATTGACATCCTACTTGAAGAAGCTTATTTTCCAAGATATGTGCACTTGAACACAAATTTTGAGATTGCTGATCTACTTTGTTGATACCAGAGTTAACTCTATCTTTATGCGCACATCGCAATAGAACGCATTTTGAATCCTTATGATGAACGGTTGCTGCCAATACACGGTCAATGAGAGAATTGGATATCATGCATGGAGGAATGGATGGAGTGTGTTTAGGAATAAAAGATGGATTGGTTGATAGTTTGGAACCTTTGAATCTCCAAACTTGGGAAGATGAGCAATAATGGGTGGATATGGAAGTGTGAATGGAATTAGGACCAATTGCTTGATACACTTTGTACGTTGCTTAAGAAGCCCACTTTTGCATTTGTGGATGTTTTTGATGGATACATTTCCCTTTTTAATTTTTCCCCATAGTTTCTTTGACTAATGGAGTTTGATAGGGGTACTCTTTCTTTGTATTCATTGGTATCCATGTGTATTTCATTTTTCCATTATGCTTCTCAACTTCTTTTCCTCTGATGTTGTTCTTCTTGCTTTGATTCACATCCTACTTTTGATGTTGGTCCCAATTTGTGGATGGGGTAATGGGTGGATGAAGATTTGTTATGTCGCTGGTTGTAGTATTGGCATTGCTTTCGCCATAAGGATTCTTCGTGCTCCCTATGTTGATGTTTTATTGAGATGAAGTTTCTTGAAGTACTGTGGAGGTATCACTGATATGTTTAGATCCCTTAATTTCCAAATAACCAAGACCTTGATGCTTAGGATTGCTAATAATTTGCATTGGTTCTAGGATACCTTGTTCATGTAGGCCTAATCCTCTGCCTTGATAATTCATCTGTTGAAATATTTTATTTCCAATAGGATATGATCTACCTTGGAAACAAGGTGCTACTGCTTCTCTGCTCTATTGTGGATCTTCAAAGGTCATAAATTCTTCATTGATAAGATAACTTTCCCTCACAAAGGTAAGTGATCCAAGTTTATAAGTGATAGGATCCTCCATAAGTGGGATAACTTCTTGATTCATATCTTTGGCTTGATCTTGTGAAATATTGGATTTTAATGCTTCTTCAAGAGGTGTTGATGATTCACTGTCCACGTAAAAGTCTTCCTCATGATTCATTTTTGATATGCTTTCATAAGATGTTTTTGATTCACAACTTCTACAGAAGCCTTCTTCATGACCCATTTTCGATATGTCTTGAGATTTTTCTATATCTTGATCATGTGTACAAATGTTAAGAGTAGGAGACTCTTGTTCCTTGATAATGATATTAAGAATATGAGACTCTTGTTTTGAAAGAAGACCATAATATCCTCTTGATATTTGAGTAATTTGGTCAAGTGTTGAGTTGAAGATTCCTTCAATATATGAACCATGAGGTCAAAGGATATCAATATGTCTTGGAAAGGACCATTACTAGACTTTGGTGAAAGATATTGATCATGCTTTGGAATAAATTATTGAGATATTCCCTCTAACTCATTCGGTAATGTAGAGACATTTTCAACATGATCATTGGTTGATGGATCGTGGATTATGTCAATAGGATCAAATAATTATAACAATCCTTGAAATAGGTCATTACTGGATATTGTTGGTGAATTTTGATCATGATTCAAAAGTGACTCTTGATGCGTGTTGATTTGATCATTGGATGGGGTGGAAACATCTTCAAGGTGCTCATTGATGGATAGATTTTGATCATTGTTTTCAACAATTGTGGTGGAGAGATTCTCAATATTTTCAACCATAGGATCAAATGATGTTAACATCTCTTGAATTGGATCATTGTTGGGTATTGTTGTTGGATTTGTATCATGATTGAAAAGTGACTCTTAATATATGTTGATTTGATCGTTGGATGAGGTAGAAATATCTTCAAGGTGCTCATTGATAGATAGTTGTGATTGATCTTGGAGATGTGATGGCTGATCTTCGAGATGGGGTGATTGGGTTTGTTGTTGATGTTGTTGATTTTGATATCTAACCTCTTGAAATTGGAGATATTGTTCTTGATGTGGTTGTGTACACAACTCAATGCTTTGATGAAATGGTTTAACCAATGGAAGAGTGTATTGATTTTGGGGTGGAGATGTCTCTTGGTGATATGAATCAATGAATTTTCCAAGTATAGTAATATGATCTAACAAAATTTGATCTTGATTTTGATCTTGACACCCTTGATATAGTTGATTTGGTTTTTGTTCAAGTAGATTTGGAATGTATACTTGTGGTGTTTGTATGGGAACATGGACAAATTAATTTTGGACAATTTTATGATTTGGGATGATGTTTAGATTTGGAATTATAGGTTGAAATTGAACATTGTTGTGGTTGGGAATCACATTACCTTGATTTGGGTAACTTTGATTTTGCATGGTGTTACCTTGACTTGGCTCAATACATGGAGTTGTTAACATATTGTTTGGAATTTGAACAAAATTTTTATGATTTACAAACATATCTATCCCAAAGTTTACCAAGCGTGGATTTGAAATGTTCATGTTTGGTAAACTTGTACTTGGTATATTCACATTTGGCATGTATGGATTTGGTGGGACAATGTTGTTTTGTTGAAGACTCATGCTTTGATTGTTTGGTTGATAGATTTGTAGGTTTAGACTTTGATTTAAATCTACCATAGGGAAAGGTGTTCCAAAATTTAAATTGGGCACACACACATTTGTTGTACCATTGAGGTTTGTAGGAGATAATGATCCCATGTATGGATTGTATAAATGTGAGTTTTGATAATCAATTGGCATTGTAAGGCTTTGATAGTTTGGTTGATTTAGACCACTCATGATGTATGAATCAAGTTTATATTCCATATTTTTCTTGTGTTTTGACCTTGTTGACCTCTAAGGAATTTAGGACCAATGATGATATGAAGGATGAAAGGTGTGAAGTGTTGAACTTTTAGGAACCTTGGATCAATACTAGACTCTAAGATTTTTGATTGGATTGGTTTGATTTGATTTGGATAATGGACTTATAAAACCTAAGATGTTGGATGTTATCTTGGAATAAACTTGTCCACAAGGATGATAATTTAACTAGATGTATGAGGAAGGATTCATCCACACACACTTATCCAAACAGGGATATTTTGATGTTGATTCGAAGGATTTTACCAAAAGTCTAGTATAGAGATTTTTTCAAAGGTTCAAAAGTTGTTTGGGAGATGGGATTTGATTGATGTTTTAGATGGATGAAATGATTGATTTGATCCTAAATGTACCTAAGGAGAACCTTTTTTACAAGATCAAGATAGTGAAGAACATGCTTTACCCTATGAGTAGTTCAAACCAAAAGACCAATGTTTTGCTTGGAAGATCATAAGACAAAAGATAACAAGAACATGTGTGGGGTTCAATTCATTTAATCTTGGTTAATGAATTTCTTTTACCATATCCACACTTTCTTTCTTAGCTTTTAAAAATAAATGTCGACGTATCAATTTATTTTCATCCCACAAGGTCCATTATGTGGAAATCAAGAGAATTAAGGCAATAGTTCCCTAATGTTGACTTTACAGAGAGCAAATTGAGATACAAGCCCAAATATTTAGAAGCATCGAAGGATAGAATCCCTAGGGACAAGTAGTAATACTTGGAATTTTCAAAGGTATTTGCTCCTTCTAAAGGGTTTGAAATTTGATGACCTTGTTGAATGTTTATTTTCAAGATTTTGGATTTCAAGCAATGTATTTAATTGACTCACGGATTGCACAACCCTAGGATAGAAAAGACAATGTTTGTTGAATTCCCACTTGGATTTCTCTAGCTGTGCTTAGCTAGAGTGGACGATTAGAAGCTTGACCACACTAGCTCCCCTCCATGACACTCACTTCTATGGGTCAACCAAGCTTCAAGTTCTCATGAATCTCCCATGAAAAACTCTTCATCTCTACTAAGAACCGCAAGTATGTGGGATGGATTTAGAGGTTCAACCTCTTATACCAACAAATAGCAGGGTTTTTGACTTTTACATAGATTGGTTTGTAATCACGGTACCCATTCAAATGACCACACGAGAGGAAAGATCAACCCATACAAAGAGTATTTCTTGCTTTTCCATAGGAGCACCTGTAATGATGAGTCTCCTCAACATTCAAATTTATATACCGGTTGGGATTAACATGGCGTTTAGCTCATTACCGGTTTAAGTCATTCCCTTGGGGTGAGTAATTTTTCCCACCAAGGCAGACTCTCTAAAGATAGACAATAGCGAAGAAGTACATTTGTAGTTTGACCACCTAACGCCCTTAGGAGGGAACACACACAATGCCTTTTCTTCACACTTGCATGATTTGCTCATTTTTAAACTCAAAATTGAAGTGTGGAGGCAATCTTTTGGACAACCTAATATCACTAAAATACTTTTGATTCTCAAGATCACCGTGAAGTGTGAGAGAAGTGCGTACACATTTGAATTGTATTAGTTTTTAAAGAAGATTACACAAACAAAGTAAGCACAAGTTTGTTTTAAATCCTCAAAGGCAATAATGAGTTCTTTTTAAAGCACCAAACTTGAGTGTGAAGTTCATTGTTCAATTTTAGTCCCAAATCAAAATTCTAGTAAGTGTCTAAGGTTCAATTTTAACCAACTTGACAAATCTTGAGTTGTAGGTTAATTTTATACTAAAAATAATTCTAGTTGGTCCTAAAGCATGAAAGGAAAATATATGATAGGTTATTTTCCCATGAGTGTTTAAAAAAACTATTACAATGAGTATCAAATGATTTTTCTTTCACTTCCATGCTCCATGATCCTTTAAAACCTGCAATCCAAGCTCCAAATGTTAGATGAAATCAAGAAACAAGAAGATATGAGGGTTAGATAAATGATTAAGCATAGAAACCCTAAAACTTAGACCAAGTTTCATTGTGATTTGACATTAGGTGAAAATTTGAAAATTTTAACTCTATGAAAGTTAAGAAACACCTACACCATTGCATAGCTTATGAAATTCTACCCCATTTAAAAAAACATGCTTCGAAAAATACCTCTATATGACCAAGATATGGCCATTTTAAGATGACTATAAAAGCAAAAAAATAATAGCGTTGCCATTTGAAAACAGAGGTAGTGTCGCTATATAGTGACGTTGAAATTATTGCATCACTGTTTGAGGATTTTAGTGTTGCTTTGCTAAATTCAATGTCGCTTTGTGGAAAAATAAAGACCGCATTTGCGTCGCTATTTCCTCAAACATTGTTGTTTGTCTTTTTAGTGTCGTTGCAACCTGGAAAGACAAAAAATAGAAAAAATGACAAAAATAGAGAAAAAACGTGTTAATTTTGAGATTTCTACCCTCCTAGCACCAAAATGTGAATTCTTTGCCTAGACCTACTCAAACATGAACAAACAATCAAACATTATTCCTTAACATGTATAAACAAGCATTCCCTATGAAATTCATTTAAACACAAGAACATGAAAACAAAGTAAAATACCAAATAAATTACTAATGAAATACTATTCTTATGCTCAAACCAACATCCCATAGGGGGATTGGTGCTTCTTTGATGTGGAAAGAATCCCTTTCCCAATCCCTTGTTAATCTTGATGATGGATGTGTGATTCTTGATGCAAAATGTCAATAACCTAGCTATGGATGATGAAATTCTATGCTAACTTGGATGATATTGTGGATGAAATCATGGATGCTTTGAACTCAAATGACTATAATGGATTTGCATGAAGTTGTGTCCAAATCAATAGAGAAGGCCTCTATTTATAATAAAGAAGGATTGAAGATTGAAGAATGGGGAGATTGTGGGATTAAAATTTGAACCAATAGCATTGTGCCACTTGTCAACATACTAATGAAGGAGAGTGGAGAACATTTTGAACAATGTGCATGTTAAATGCATGTAGATGCAATTTTAATTTGAAGAGGCGACTTGTGCAAGAGATGTAAGAGGAATTAATGCCATGTTGGCTCAAGGAGAGGACATGTAAGAGCCTTTAATGCCAAGTTGGAGGACAAAAGTCCTTTGGGAGGGAGAATTCAAATAAGTGGAATATTCCAAGAATATGCCATATTTGAATGAAAATAGAGGGACTTAGTAAATCAAATAAATTGATTTATATATGCAACTTGCAAAAGCTAGAGGAATGGAGGATTAGTGTTAGGAGCTAATTAAGATTAATTAACGTAGATGAAATTAGTTTGATTGGTGACATTTGATTTAGATGTTTGGGTTTATTTAAATCAAATGAAAGGATATTGGAACATTAGTAATTTAATTAAATAAAATGGTTTATTCAATTAAATGAAGAACATTAGGATTTAATTAAATAAAGTTGATTTATTTAATTAAAGGAAGAATATGATGAAATAATCTGATAAAGTGCATTATCTGATTTTAGAAGGAATTAAATTAATTAAATAAAGATTATTCAATTAATTGGTTAGTGTATAAATGATTAAGGAAGAATCGGTGTTAATCAGGATCAAGTGCATGATATCAATTAGGATATTTTGAGTGTCTATAGTTTATATGAAAAATAATATTATATTGAGTTTTATTTGAGCTCTACTAGATTTCTAGAAATTTTAAATTTGATTCATAGTGATTTATTTAGTCTTGTTGATGTACCATCTCTCTCTCTCAAGATATATATATATATATATATATGGATTATTGAATAAATCATGGATATTTGTCTCAAGAAAAAATGTAAGGTCTTCTCAAAGTTCAAAGAGTTCAAGAAATTGTTGAGAACCAAACAAGAAAGATCAAGGTATTAAGGGTAGATAATGGTGGAGAATTATGTTTAACAAAGTTTAATAGATTTTGGAGGGAATGTGGTATTTTGAGGCATAAGAGAATCCCATAAACCCCTCAGAAAAATAGGGTTGAGAAGAGATCGATAGTATATTGATATATATATAATTATAATTTTTCTTAGTGGAGTTGATTTCAAGAAAAATATAGGTAGAATTAGTTATCATAACTTGTTGCCTAATTGAAAAATATCCTACTATAGCTCTTGTGGATAAAACCCTTGAAGAGGCTTGGTCAAGAAATATGTACTCATTGTAGCATATCAAGGTTTTTTATTGTAAGTCATATACATACATGTTCCTAAGGAGAATATATCCAAACTAGATTTCAAAATAGAGAAATGTGGCTTTATTGAGTGTAACGACAATATAGAATGATGCATGCTTTAAAATCCCAAGAATAGAAGTAATGTACAATCAAAATGTAATATTTAAGAAGATAAAATCTTCTCTTAAGACTTTGCAACCAAAATATGGGGTTAAAATATTGGTGTGGATGAATTCAAAGAGCAAGGATGCTAGACACCTAATATAGAACCAAAGGTTAAAATATGATTTGATGAGGAGAACAGTTGGAGATTTCTACCAAAAAAAGAAGAAAAAAATCAAACCCCATCTTGAGGTCATTCAATTAGTAGATAATGTAACTTGATAGGTACATCCCACCTACCTAATTTAATCTACATTTTTCTTTATCTACTAGTGAAGATGAACCTATGATAGTGAAGGAGGCAAAGGAGTATGTAGATAATAAGTCTTAGAAGAATGCCATTGATGAAGAGATGGTTGCATTAGAGAAAAAAACTACATGGGAGTTGGTGAAACTTCATAAGGATGTGAAACATGTTGGATAAAAATGGATTTTCAAGAAGAAATATAGTTCAAAGGGTAGATTTGAGAAGTACAAGGCCAAAATAGTGGATAAGTGTTATTCCTAGGTTAAGCAAATTAATTTGAGTGAGGTCTCCTCTTTTTTTGGAAAAATAACATCTAACATATTATTTTTATCTATTCCTTGTATATTTAACCTTTAGATTTAACAAATGGACATGAAGATAACTTTTCTACAAAGGGAATTGGAGGAGGAAATATACATGGCCTAGATAGAGCACTATGAGGTGAGTTATGAAAGGCTTGGTTTTTAAGTTAAAAAAGTATCTCTTTGGTCTTGAATAATTCCTCCAAATATGAAATTGGAATTTTGATCTGCATGTCTTGGAGTTAGGGTATGTTAGAGTTGAATAAAATTATTGTTTTACTTTAAATAGGATGATGATCGTTTTATGTCATTTTCCTATTAGTTAATGGAATAATGTCATTTAGTAATAGTAATAATATAATTAAGGATCTTAAATATTAGCTTTTATCATAATTTTATTTGATGGACTTGAGGGCAACTAAGTTTATTTTAGTGATGGAGATCTAGAGAGATAGAGAAACCATAAAACTCTAGATCAACTAAAAGAAGTATGCTAAATATATTTTGTAGTGGTTTATGATGCAAGATTATAAACCAACGAGTGTTACCATTTTTATGGGAATAAATATTTTTTTCTGATTAGTTCTCTTAAACAATAAATGAGTTAGAGGATAAAATCCATGTCCCATATGTGAGTATGATTGATAGTCTTGTGTATACTGTGATCTACACCAAACCAAACATTTCCCAAGCAATGAGATTCCTAATTAGGTATTATTTTATTTGAGAAAGGAACATTGGATTGAAATGAAGAGGGTCTTTAGATATATTAGGGACATATTAAAATATTTGATTTTTTATTAGGGAGGACATATGTTGGGTAGGAAAATAGACATATAGGGATTTATAAATTATGACTGGGATGATAAAGTGCATGACAAGAGATCTACTTGTGGGTATCTATTTACCCTATTTGGTAGAGTAGATGGTATCAACTCATGCTTTTTTAATTTGAAGACTATGTTCAAAAATAAAGTTGAAGCAATATAAAGTTGTGATTTAGTGTAATAGTAAACACATTATTATCTTAGAAAAGAATGCTACCTTTTACATGCAAGTGAAGTACATTTATGGGTAGTATCACTTTGTCTATGGTATGATGGATAATAAGAGGGTTATGATTGAGGATGTGGATACCTTTATTAAGTTGGTGTGAATATGGTATATGACCTAATTGGTTCCCATCTAAGTCCCATTCGCACTCATTTAAGTTAGGGAACATTTAGGCCATTTCATTTTTGTCTCATGTGATATGATTGTGAAAATTTTCATAATCCTATATTGTCATATCTTTCACCTTTCCTCTATAAGCAATTTTCCTCTTGTATATTATGTATCTTGTAGCATATTGTATGCATTATATAATCTAGCATTCATTTATTTATACTCTCTCATGGAAGGTAATTTTTGGTTTTAAAAGTGATCTTGGTTAGAATATTTTGCACCTATGTCAACCTTCATCAATAGGGTTGAGTCAGCATCATATGATTTGCAATGTCATTTTTGGTAATGGAAGGTATGAGCTTTTAGTTTTAATTTTTTTCCTTACAATTTTTTTGGAGCAACTAGTTAGTGTGGGGCCTTAGTTCTTGGGCAACCCTAGTAGTGGGGGGTAAAGTCATATGGTATACACTCAACCTAAATTATAATCACACCCCTAGCAAGCCACTCAATCTTTTCTCTTGCATTGCTTCACCTAACCCTAGTTGCAATACCTATTTTCTCTACCTGTTGTCCTATCTAGTGAGCAAAACCACCCCAATAGTGCATGGGGGGCTCATTTCAAATTGTCTAAGGGAAGTAATCTTTTTAGAGGGAATTTTTGGCTAGGTTATTTTTTTTCACAATCTTATATGTTTTAGAAAGCTAGTTCCAACCACTTTGCAATGGTACAAGCATTTTTTTCAAACTTTGTTGTAGGTGCCCAATATTTCAATTTAAAACTTGTATTTACTCATTTTTTTATAAGTCACATCTTGTGCCCACAATATTTGATTTTATAGATATTACATGCATTGGGAAGGTATTTCCGAGCACTACACATCCATGCAATTTTTATAAATTATGCCTTAGATATAAAAATTCTAGTTTGAAGTGATTTGACTACTTTGGCTCATTTTTGGGAGTTGAAATTGGTGGCTGATTTGTGCTTAGGGGCTATAACTTTAGTATTTATTCAAATTAAGGAGCTTATAATTTCTATTAAGGGTTTTATTTGTATACAATATGGAGAATTATATTAGTTCATTATGGGTTTTTTATTTCATCCTTATGCAATCATCTTGTAAAGAAGAAACTATGAGAGATGAAGAGATTGTATCTTGAAACACTTGTGTTGACTTCATATTTTTCACACATATATGGTATTATTCCTCAACATAGTATTTTTTAAAGAAAAATGTGTATAATTATGAAAATGATCATGTCATAGGATTTATCAGTATACACATTAATTATAACAATTAGAGTGTAATTATGCACACAAAGTGTCCTTGTACTCTTTGGACCAAAGTTTGGGAGATACATAGAGATCATGATACTCAACCATTCCCATGTTATCATGGAATCAAGCAACACTCGTTCCATGAATAACCCCCCACGAAACTTGTCCATTTCCTAGGTTCGTGAAGTTCAAGCATGTAAAATGAGGTAATTTTCAATCCGCCTTGAAGTCCATTCCAAAGTCTCAAACAGTCCGTTTGAGCATCCCTCTGCGTTCATCTCACAAAGACCTTCGAAATGAGTACTTTCACAAACTCTCATTGTTTATACTTAGTGAAATTGGAAAAAGTGCAAAAGCTTCAAAAAAAGAGCACTCCAACCTTTTCAAGAAATTTGACTACGTACCAAAAGTGCAAGGGTGGGCTTTTTCAAAGCCCTTACACTTAAGTGAATTTTTGTTTTGGTGCAAAGGTGCTAATTTTTAGCGCCCTTGCAATTTTTCTTCATACTTAGTCATTTTTATGACCAGGGCAGTGTTTTTTGAGTCATTTACATTTTTCACTGAATGTGCAACTTTTCATGCCAAATTTTATTGAAGCGTCTTGAGTTTATTTTAAACACTTGTAAATCACTAAAAAGTGATTTTTGGTCATTTATTCCTCATTCTTATAATTTGTAACTCACCTCTCTTTATTGGGCGAATATCTTCCATCCTCAAAAACGTGTTTTTGTGAAGATCTTACTTGGTTGAGCTAGGATTTCATTCTTGTTCTAGGTATGTTATTTCTTCTTTCCTCTTTCATTTACTTTCATCTTTGAGCTGATTTTTTCTTTAATTTTGGAAACACTTTTTTGTTTGTTTTTCTTATGGTTTCATCTCCATGCATTTCTTCTTTACTCTTGAATATTCATCTTTCTCCAACCCGCATGTGGGTTTTTCTCTTTAGCAAAAATGCGTTTTCTTGCCCAAAGGAAATGGGGTTTTCTCCATGGTTTGTGTTGAGGTTTTTGTTTTGCTTAAGGTGCACCTTCGTAACTTGTTGTGTTTCCTTGTTTCTCCCATGTTTTCTTTCCCTTTCTTGTTCCCCATTGTGCCTTTCTTTCTCTTGTTCAATGTTGAACATGTGCGGGTTTTACAGAATGAAGCTTGCAATTTTTGTGAATGAGCTTCACTCACAATGCTATGGTGATAAAATTGAAGGCTTTTACACCACAATTTTTTTCCAAGTTTCAAATCTTCAAATGACGCCTCTTCTTATGTCAAAGCGGGATTTTTGTTCACTATTACAAATCATCTGTTTTTCACCCTCATTTGCAAAGGTGCTCATTTTTCACACCTCTACACTTTCACTAGCATTCATGGAGCCAAGTGTCAGGGTGAGCTTTTTCAGCGCCTTGACACATTAATTTTCAAGTTAACACTCCAGGTGCAAGGGTGCTAATTTTCAGTGCCATTGCACCAAGATACTTTTCCCCAAGTGCAAGGGCATGAATTTTCAACACCCTTACACTTTTTCTAGCTTTTTGCTCTGAACACTTCAAAGTGCTAATATCTTCACTCTATACCCTATTTTTCTGCTCCCGCATTATTTTCCATGTTTCATCGCTCGTTTTACACTTGCTCAACATCATTGCTCACTTCATGCATCCCAATGGTACTTTTTGACTAACGTTTGTTGATTCCACATCTTGCAGTTCCTTTTCAGATCTCATCAAGGGATCCTTGAAGTTGTATCTTGTTGATCCAATTGCTCTTAGATGATAGCCAAGAGGCCTCCATCATCTTCAAAGGATAAAGCTAAATGAAATACAAGTACTAAGGTGTTCATCAGCTAACAGTAGTGATTTCAAAGGTGGATGAGATAAAAGAAACTGAGGTCGGTCATCAAGACCTCGTTGATTTCATGGAAAGAACCGAGAAGAAGCCTCTTGAAGATTCTCTTAGAGCCATTGTGCACGGTACTTTGCATTTGATGTCCACGTTCCCTACTTCTACACATAATACAAAATTTTTCCTTCAAGTTGCATCCCATTACATCAGGGAAAGAAAAAGTATGATTGATTCTTCTAGGCATGAGACATTAAGACTTGACCCTAACTTCTTTGATATTATTTTCAGAGTCCCATAGATGGAGAAGTACACTAACATCTGAATACAATAAGTGTGGGAAGTCTATGAATCAGATCCAAACAAAGCTAAGTACCTGATAAATAGTCAATGGTTGAAAGAACCTAGGCACACTATCTCAAGATGGCCGAAGGGCCTTCCGTGAAGTGACTTCAAGGAAGATGCTAGGGACATGATCACACTTTTGAGAAAAGTGAAGGCATTTCTTGAATCATCCCATTTTCATGAGTGGATGTATGAATACATTTGGATCATAAGAAGAAAAAAGGCTCATATTGATTGGGGCAAATAGATCAATGATGAAATACATGAACAACTGATCAATGTGCCAACCACCTTGAATTTCTACATGGATTATTACCTGGTGTATGCTGCAGTCGTGATGAGGCAATTTTTGGATCTATCTATAAAAGGGATTCGAAAAACTGTACCTATGTATAAATTTTTATATCAACTGGAGTTGAAGGAAATCCTTCACCATTTCAGGAGAGTCACCGATGCTTTCTTTGTGCCTCTATTTTTCAGCTTTGACCCGATTCTCGAAAAGAAGAGAGTATTTGATGAGGCCTACAAAGTGGTAAGTAAAGTCAGATGCATATTTCTACAATTCCCAACTTTTAATTACCTAAGGGTAGGGTGCTATATTGGGTACCCTTACATGTTGCCCAGATAACCCTCGAACAAGTGAATTCTCATGGAGTTGTCTAGACAACCAATTTTAGTTCACAAAGAATGAATGAAGATTCATAAGATGAGATTCAAGTTCCCATTAACAATTGGTAGGTATACCATTAAAAGTGTAAAAAAAACCAAATCAGTCTATGCAAAAATGCAGGTCATGACAATTAGAACCTATAAATATAGATTTTGTTTTGACAACCAAAATGTGAAGAAGTTGAAAAAGGGTCATCAACACAAGTACTGCTTTGAGGAAATCTTGGCTGATTGCAAAGACGAAGAGGCCATCTGTAAGATGAATTTTTGCAAGCTAACCGTACAATAGATTAGAGATCTTAGTGTTGCTGACCTACTAGAGGATTTCACAGATCCTGGTGACATCATGAACACTGCCTACGATGAACAAGAAATATCCAAGAGGCCCTTGCCTAAAATTCAATGGTCTAGAAAGGAAAGTGTTTCCATTAGGGAGAGGTTGGCACCGATATTGGCTAACACTATAGAGTGGTTACACAAGCATGTCTTTGAGATAAAAACTTTCAAGATAGATTCTGAGGGAGAAGAATCCAGAGTAGAAGCCATCTGAAAACATGAAAGATAAATTTGTGGCCATTCCCACTTCTTCGTGAAGAGAACCTAGGATTAAGTTCATGGTCATCAAAAAGGATACACAGGCCATCCCAATAGGAGAAACAATGGAATCTGAACCATCTCACTCCAAAGGAAAAGGGGATGTCTTTGAAGAGATAGATTTTGATGAAGAGGAAAATTCAAGTGATCAATCCACTGAAGAATCCAAAGGTGAACCAAAGTTAGAAGAGAAAGAGGGTGATTGACAAAAACTCAGCCATGATGAAGAACAAACTATGTCTCCACTTGAGAATGTAGTTGAAGAACTTCCCTAGACATCATCGCCTGTAACTTCAAACATTCCTTGTACACCTCCAAATCCAAACACTCCTTGACCACCTATTCCTACATCACCTATTCCTACATCTACAATACCTACAGTGGAAATTTCACCAACCCCTGCAACATCAACTATACTTGATACTCCTTTAGTGACAAGTATACAAATGGTTGAAATTTTATCAAGTCCTCCATCATCCATTCCTATCTTGTCATCACCATCCTATGATATCACTTCAAAAGATGAGTTTAATAGGTTCATGAATGAATCCATGCCTGATCAACTCAATGTACAAACTATAGGAGCAGTTATGACAGACACTACACCAATTGTCACTATACTAGTCATTCCTTCAGAAATGATGGTGATAAGAGAGTTGATGGTTGACTCAGAAGCTTATACCTCCTCTCTTCTTCCCTGGTTGGTATCTCAATTATAAAAGTGGAAAAAGTAATTGATTTCTCCAGAAGAGCTCGATCTTGAAGAAGATAGCCCCTCAAAAAGCCAAGGGGAAGAAAAAGGCAAAAGCATATTCACGGCTTCATGTTGACAAGGTCGGTCATAAATATGCAGAGATTGGCATACCGCCTCAAGAGGAAGGAGATATCAATATGGAGGACTACACAGTAACAAGAGTCCAGCTTGGCAAGGTCACAAATGAAAGTGCAAAGG
>VDFB02326056.1:0-19224 GCA_007258455.2 Sequoia sempervirens
AAATTGACTTTGTAGAACCCTAATCTTGAAGCTTCTAAGCTTGTTATAAGGGGTTGGGATGGGAGTTACAGTATGATAAGAAGATGATTATTCATGAGATTGTAATAATTTTTTTTGCTAGATAGTAAAATCATTGGATGGCTACAATTTTGTGGATGTAGCCTAGATTGGGTGAACCACATTAAATTCTCTATGTTAATTTTTATGTGTGTGCTTTATTTTTTTGTTTATTAATTAAATATGCATTGAAATTATTAGATATCTACCTTCTAACCCTAACAAGTCATATCAAAGCAGGGTTGTTTTTAGTTATCCTCTATAGGAAGGTCTCACGGGTGAGTGGGAGAAATGAAAAACGAGGGTAAGTTGAAGGTTGAGAAGCTCAATGGGAAAAACTATCAGTTATGGAAGATGCAAATGGAAAACTACCTCTATCATAAGGATTTATGGTGGCCATTGGAAGGGAAAACCAAGAAACCCTCAACAATGTGTGATAAGGACTGGGATATTTTTGACAGAAAGGCACTTGGAAGTATTCGTTTATGCCTGGCACAATCAGTGGAATTCAATATTACAACAAATACAACTCAAGAGTTGATGCAAACCCTAGCAAAGTTATATGAAAATCCTTCTACTTCGAATAAGGTATTTATTATGAAGCATTTATTTAATATGAAAATGGCATAAGGCGGGTAAGTTGTTGATCATTTAAATGAGTTTAATACGGTTACCAGTCAATTAAATTTTGTAAATGTAAAATTTGATGAAGAAGTTAGGGATCTTTTGATTCTATGTTCTTTACTTGAGAGCTGGAATAGCTTGGTCATGGCTGTTAGTAATTCTGTTTCTAGTTCGAATACATTGAAATTTGATGATGTTGTTGGTGTTATTTTGAGTGAGGAAACTTGTAGGAAAAGGTTACGTGGAACATCCACATCGGGCAATGTTTTGAATGCAAAAAGAAGGGGTAGAAAAAAGGAGAGATGAAACAATTATGGAGGTCATGGGAAGTCATGAGGAAAATCAAAGGAAAAAAGGTCCCAATCCAGAGAAAAGAATGATTGTTGGTACTATGGTAAGCCGAGTCATTTATAGAGAGATTGTTGGTCTTTGCAAAATAAAGCTGACAAAAAGGAAGGAAGTAAAGAGGAAAATGTGGTAAGTAATAAATCTAATGAGGATGCTTTGATTTTTCCCTTGATAATGCCGATGATTCTTGGGTGTTAGATTCAGGGGCTTCATTTCATGCTACGCCTCATAGAAGTTATTTTCTTGATTATGTCCAAGGGGATTTTTGGTTGGTTTATTTGGGAGATAACGAACCTTGTTAGATTGTTGGAAAGGGAAGAATCAAGATTAAGTTGTAGAATGGGAATCATTGGATACTACATGAGGTAAGGCACGTTCCAAAGTTAAGTAGAAATTTAATTTCAGCAGGGCAACTAGATGATGAAGGTTGTGTTGTTACATTTAGTGATAAAAATTGGAAGGTTGCAAAAAGAGCCTTAGTGGTAGAAAAATGTGTGAAAGTAGGAACCTTATATCTTTGTATAGGTCACATTGTTCCTTCTACTTTAGCCATTGTAGATAAAAATCAATGTTCAAGAATAATTGTTGCAGTTTAGCAGGAAGAAAATCAAATAGTTGATGTGGATTCCGAATCAACACTATGAAATAATAGACTTGGGAATATGAGTGCAAAAGGTATGAAAGTCATTCATTCAAAGAATGTTTTACCAGGTCTAAAATGTGTTAATATGGATTTTTGTGAAAGTTGTGTGTATGGAAAACAAAAGCTCGAGTTAGTTTTCTCAAGGATGGGAAGGAAAAGAAAGATGAGAAATTGGAGCTTGTGCATACAGATGTATGGGGATTAGCTCAAGTATCTTCTCTCGATGGCTCTTAGTATTTGTAGAAGTTGAAAAACCAACTTCATAGTCCCCAAGAATCACCTGCAAGCAATCACCTATCACATGCTTGAGATGTCCAGAAAAAATCACGTAAACCCTCGAACAAACTTGATACCATAATGAAATTAGCATTGTTGATTATTGAATGAATTTGTTTTACAAATAATACAAAATCCTTCGAAAAGGAAATGATGCAATAAAGCAGGAAAAGACAACCCTAATCTTATCTTGAGAAAAAAGATAACTCAATAAGATAAGGATAATAATTAAATAATAATTATCTAGAATAAAATATCTAAGTAAACTTATGCTAAAAGTGTAATTAAATAATTAATTACACCATGATCAATATGTTACATTCATTGATGATGCAACTAGAAGGTATGGGGGAGCCTAACTTCGATTAGCTAAGTAATTAGATTCTTGGCTCTGCTGGTCCACGAGTTCCTAGTCTCCCGTCCGTTAGTGATGCCGTGCGTGTCAGCGCCAGCCCGTGATCCGCGTTAAAAAGTTTACCGAGGAAGCCTTTGCGGTTGCCAGTCGTGCTACCCATTCTGGAGTCCTAAAAGGTATGGATTTATTTCCTTATGAAGAAATCTGATGTATTTGAAAATTTAAAAAAATGGAGAAGCTTGATTGAGAATGAGATGGGTAAAAAGTTAAAATGTATCAAATCTGATAATGGTGGTGAGTATTGCAACAAAGAGTTTGAAGATAATTGTTCCTCTAATGGTATTCATAGGAAAAAAATGGTTCCAAGGACTCCATAAGAAAATGGAGTGGCTGAACGCATGCATAGAACAATAATGGAGCATGCACAAAACTATGAGATTGCATGATGGGCTGCCTTTAAACATGTGGGAAGAGGCTATAAACATTACTATTTATTTAATTAATAGAGGTCCCTCTAATCCTTTGGATTGTGGTATTTCATAGGAAGCATGGACAGGTAAGAAGGTGAGTTATTGTTTTCTCAAGACCTTTGGTTGTGAAGCATTTGCACATGTAGATTCTAAAAATAGAGCCAAGCTTGATTCAAAATCTAAGAAATGTATATTTCTTGGATATGGAATTAATTAATTTGGTTATAGGCTTTGGAATTTTGAAAATCAAAAAATTGTGGTAAGTAGGGATGCCATATTCAGTGAGAAAGTGTTGTACAAAGATCAATTGCAGAAGCATGAGAAGAAAGAAAATTATTATGCAGTGCTAGATGATACTCCAAAAAATGATGTTCATGTGGTTCCTCATGCTCTGCAAGAGAAAAAACAACAAATACCACAAACTCCAGTGAATGTTAGATGATGTTCAAGGATAAGTAGACCTCTAGAAATATTTTCTCCCTCTTTGTATTCTATTTTATCAATTGATGCTAGTGAACCAGAATGTTAAGATGAAGCTATGTAGGTGAATACCAAGGTTTAGTGGGAGCATGGAATAGAAGAAGAAATGGACTCCTTGCTTAAAAATCAGATTTGGGAATTATGCAAGTTTCCTGCAAGTAAAAACGCTTTACCAAATAAATGGGTTTATAGGATGACAGAGGAGGATGGAGATAAGAAAAGATTTAAATCCAAGTTAGTTGTAAAGGGATTTGCATAGAAAAAAGGAATTGATTTTGATGAGATTTTTTTCTTTGGTTGTTAAAATAACTTCTATATGCACTATTTTAAGTATTGTGGCTATTGAAGATTTGTATTTGGAATAGCTAGATGTTAAAACAACCTTTCTCCATGGTGATTTAGAAGAGGAAATATATATGGAACAACCACAAGGATTTGAGGTCAAAGGTAAGGAGAAAATTGTGTGCAGATTGAAGAAAAGTTTATATGGCTTGAAGCAAGCACCTTGACAATGGTATATTAAATTTGATAGTTTTATGAATGAGCAAGGCTAAAATCGGTGTAATTTAGACCATTGTGTTTATTTTAAGAGGCTAGATGATGATAGCTACATTATTTTATGTTTAAATGTTGATGATATGATTGTAGCGAGGTCTAACATGGATCACATAAGGGAGTTAAAACATTAGTTAGGAAATTAATTTTATATGAAGGATTTGGGGGCAAAAAAAAAAATCCTTGGTAAGAAGATTATAAGAGATAGGAAAAACCATTTTTTTTTTTTTAAATCTTAGGCTGATTATGTTGAAAAGGTGTTGTAGATATTTCATATTGAGAATGCAAAAGCTATCGGCACACCTTTGCCTAGTCATGTTAAATTGACTAAGGATATGTGTCCCAAGACACAAGAGGAGGAAGCAAAAATTTTCAATGTACCATATGCTTCAACTGGAGGTAGTTTAATTTATGTGATGGTATGCACAAGACCATAAATTGCAAATGATGTAGGAGTTGTTAGTAGGTATATGAGTCATCTTGGAGTTGAGCATTGGAATGGAGTAAAATGGATTCTTAGGTATTTGAGAGGCACATCCTATAATTGTTTATGTTTTGGGGGCTCTAATACTGATTTAAAAGGCCATGTTGACTCATATTTGGCAGGGGATGTAGATACTAGGCGAAGTACCACATGTTATGTATTTACAGTTGGTGGGATAGCAGTGAGTTGGATTTCCTGGTTGCAAAAGGTGGTTGCTTTATCAACCATAGAGGTAGAGTATGTTGTTGCAATAGAGGCAACAAAGGAGATGATATGGCTGCAAATTTTCATGGAAGAGTTGGGAAAACAATAGGCTAAAAATTACTTCTTTACAAATAGTTAGAGTGCTATACATCTTGCAAAGAATTCTAACTTTCACTCTAAAACCAAACATGTATAGTTGAGATATCATTTCATTTAGTCAGTATTGGAGGATGGATAGGTAATGCTGTAAAAGATACATACAGATGTGAATCCATCGGATATGTTTATGAAGGTGATGAAAAGGGAGAAGCTGAGCTCCTCTTCAGCTTCAGTTAGTCTTCAAGGTTGAATTCAAGTATAATAGAGCACTAGGGTCCAAGATTCTTATTTCTAGTGGGAGCTATAAGTGTAGCGGTGTCATCCAGGATTAGTCTCCAAGTGGGAGATTGTTGGTATGTAGTGAATGATCATGATATATTGTACACTCTTCATGTATCCTCATTGAGGTCTGGGGCTAGGCTGGGCCCTGGGTGGGGGTTTGGGGGTGGCAGCGCCCGAGATAAATTTTTCTCCTACTTTTTCGCATCGTCACCGAAAAAGGAAAAATCATCGAAAATGGGAAAAAATCGACTTTGTAGAACCTTAATCTAGAAGCTTCTAATCTTGTTAGAAGGGGTTGGGATGGGAGTTATAGTATGATGAGAAGATGATTATTCGTGAGATTGTAATAATTTTTTTCACTGGATAGTAAAATCATTGGATGGTTGCAGTTTTGTGGATGTAGCTTGAATTGGGTGAACCATGTTAAATTCTGTGTTAATTTTTCTGTGTGTGTTTTATTTCTCTGTTTATTAATTAAATCTGCATTTAACTTGTTAGGTATCTTCCTTCTAACTCTAACATATAGATGGATAGGTTAGATAGAAAGAAGTATAGAATTTAAGGGTTTAAGGGTTGAGGGTTGAGGGATTAGGGTTTAAGGGTTGAGGGTTGAGGGTTGAGGGATTATGGTCTAAGGTATACAATTGAGGGATTATGGTTGAGGTTTGAGGTTTGAGGGTTTAATAGTTTAAGATTTTAGGGGTAGAGGTCTGAGGAATTAGGGTTGAGGGTTGAGGATCAAGGTTTTAAGGGTTGAGGGTAGTGGAATTAAGGGTATATGGTTTAAGGGTTGAGGGTTGAGGGATGAGGATTATAGGATTGAGGGATTAGGGTTTAAGGGTTGAAGGTTGAGGTTAAAGGGTTGAGGCTTATAGGATTGAGGGTTGAAGTTTGAGGGTTGAAGGTTGAGGATTATAGGATTGAGGGATTAGGGTTTAACGATTTAGGGATTAAGGCTTTAAGGGTTTAATGGTTCATGATTAAGTTATTAGGGTTTAAGGGTTGAGGGTTTAACGATCGAGGGTTGAGAGATTAGGGTTTAAGGTACAGGGTTCAAGAATTAGGGTTTAAGGGTTTAGGGATTAAGGGTTTAAGGGTTGAGGGTTGAGGGATTAGGGTTTAAGGGTTGAGGGTTTAAGGGATGATGATTGAGGGATTAGGGTTTAGGGTTGAGTGTTGATGTTTAAGGGTTATATGATTGAGGGATTAGGGTTTAAGGGTTGAGGGATTACTATCTAAGGTATAAGGTTTAAGGGTTTAGGGTTGATGGATTAGTGTCTAAGGTATAGGGTTTAAAGCTTTAGGGTTTAATCCTTATTTTCCTCTTCATCCCTCAACCATATCTATGTATCTCACTCCTTGTATCATTACAACTCGTCTAGGTCTCTCCCACTCTTCTCCCTTATCATTTTCATTATTAATAAAGCTCATTAAACCTCTCCCTCCATCCCTTTTTACTCTACTAGGTCTCTCCCACTCTTTTCTCTCCCTTGGTAAAGCTTGAAAACAATTCATTTTCACTCAACAAATAGTAAACCTGTTATGCAACACATTTGGTGCTTGGAAAATTTTGTGAGCGCCAAATGGATTTTTCTAGAAATGAAAAAAAGGGAGTTGACCCATGATACTGGCCCACAATTTGATTTCTCTTCTAGTTTTGTGATTCTTTGACAACAAAATTCCTTTTTATGCAGTTGACTTCTTGTGGTACCATATTATGCATGCTCCATCACCTTTTGAGCACTAATTTGATTGATGGACAACGTAAAAGAATATAAATTGATGTTTCTACAATATATTTGATTACCTCAGGTATAATACTCATTTTTGTAGAATTGAAATGCTTATATTGAGTTTTTTTAGTTTTGACAATGTAGACCATTCCTTTCATAATTTTATTAATCTTAATAGTTTTACATAGAATTCAACATTGAATAAGATAGAAGTTGCATAAAAAATTAAATTTTTAGGAGTCTGAAGAAAAAAATGAAAAATCAAGACATAATTTTGATGAATTCATGTAAAATTATATAGATGATTTTAACTTAACATAAAAATGCTTATGTATTCCATTTGTATTGCTTATAGTGGTCTATGTCCATCATGGTTAGTGGAATTCACTTATTTTCATTTCATTTTTTACCAAATGACCTAAAAACAAAAGAAATGATTCACTCTATATTGGCTAGAATGTAGGTGGATGTTGAAATCTCAAAATGATTTTTCTTTTCTTGTCACATAGATCAATTTATTTTCATTTTCCTTTCATTTTAAGTTGCAATTGCCTACTACCTATATTATGTAGCAAATTGTTGTTCATATTGAAGGGTGTTGGTATAACTACTTTGTTGGGGTTTAGGTTGACCACATACAAATATTCACCATTAGCAAACCACTAGTAACTTCAAAAACTAAAAAACTCTTCATTCTCTAGGAATTCTAGCATTTCCTTAGTCTCCCTTAAGCCTTCACCATAACCTCAAAATTCTTCAAAATTCTCACTACTAAAAAATCATATCTTCCTTCATCCCCACTATCATTATCTACCATTTCATGATGAGCACACCCTCCTTCCTTTCAACATTTCAAGACATCCATCCTCTTTTGTACTCCTCTTATGGCTTTCATTTCTCCATTTACCTTGCCTACATGATATACTATTGCAACAACCTTTATTGCTCTTCTCCTTCTTCTCGTTCAATAACTTAGTATCTAAAATCACCCTTTCTCACCTCTACAACTCTCCTAGCCACAACCTTCTTTTTTGTAAGGAAAATAACCTACTTGGTTCTCTACATGAACAAAAATGTCACCAAACTCTTAAAAATTTAAATCACAAACAAATTTATTTCTCCTATAGTTGCAGTCTTCTCATATACCATATTGATGGAACCAATCCTAAGTGACACCTTTTTTGAACTCAAAACCACATTAAATACCCCTCACAATCAGATTAAAGGAGGTTGTGATGTTGAAAGCTTGATATGAGTGGCACTCAAATAAGAGAACATTACTTGTTGTAAGTAGTCCTACAACTACTCAACCCAGCTTTTCTAGAGCCACACAAAACACAACAATTTGATTTAGGTGACTTCATATAGCTTGCACACTCTACACTATTTTTATAGAAAACACAATAATGTACATGCATATATACAAATACACACACATATACCTATTTTTCCTTGCCGAAACACACCCTATTCCTTCTTAGAAAAAATAGGGAGTCATTTGTTTCTTTATCTTTTCTTTCTTGATTATTTTCTTGCACTTATTTTTCTAGCCAAAATATATTATGATCATTATACATAGTCTTTGTATTGTATATGAGGGGTTTCATACTAAGACAATATTTCTCAACTGTTATCAATTTGCAATGTTATTTTAGGACAATCCACTATTTGTAATGTTGTTTTAGGACAACCCTCTAATGCTTAAATTATGACAGTTGTAATGAGCCTTGTATTTTAGGACAAACATCTAATTGCTGCTATCACTATTTCCTAGCTTCCATTATGACTATATTTTGTCCATGATAGCATTTCTTAGTCCATTCCCATCATAGATTTCATTGTTATGTACATAGAATTCAACATTGAATTAGGTGGAATGCAATGACAAGAAAATGCTATTGCAAGCTACTCCTAGTTATTAGTTATGAAATGTGAAGTAATTGCATAATAGTTGCACTTAGGTTGAATTTCAAAAGAATTAGGATGTAGTTGAAATTTTGACATCTATCAACATCTAGGTATTAGTTATTCAATGTGAAGTAATGGTATGAGTTTGAAAGATATTAAATGCAATGTAATCAACGATATGTCATGGCTAGCATAGTTTTTTCCAAACATCCATAGCTTGTTCAAAAGCACACGTGTTAGGATTTTAGCCTTAGCAGCAAGCCAGTGATTTGTTTGTTAAAATGCTTTGGTAGACATGTATGAAAAATGTGGTAGCATATACAAGGCAGTGAGCTATTTGAAAAAATTCCTCAAAGAAATGTGGTCTCATGGAATGCACGACAAGAATTTAGGAAATTGGCAACTGCTCCTAGTTCATCAATAGGGTATGTGAAATAATTGCATAACTACACTTAATAGGTTGAGTTATAAAATAGATTACAATTGAGATTTTGTCATCTATTAGCATCTAGTTATTAGTAATGCAATGTGAAGTAATGCTTTGAGTTTGAAAGATGTGCAATGTAATGTAATAAAAAATATTAATATATATTTTTGATAAAATGCTTTGCTAGAAGGGTATGTGCAGGATCATCATGGACAAAATAGGCCCTTAAATGGAAAAAAAATTAGAAAAAATGAGAGTTAGGCAACTTGATGTAAAAATTTGAATAAGTTATCTATATTTTTTTAAAAAATATGTAGAGTAAATTTGTAGCAAATTGAATTTAGTTTCAAACTAAGGTTTTATTTTTATTTTTTTAAATCTATTTGGTGAAAATTTGAAATTTCAATCGCAGGTAGTACTTAAATTTTTAGGGGAAAAATAAAGAAGTGAGTTTAAATCGACCACCTAATACGGTAAAAATATAATATTTTTATAATATTTTAGACATAAGTAGATGACTCATGTTAGGGAGATAATGATGCATATTTTTTGTAATTTTTTTTCCAAGTAAATAATTAATTATGAATTTTTATTACAACTTTTTAAAAATATAAAAGCTTCGTGTAATGCGACCATAGCTTGGTCAAAACTGTGAAGCTCAATTTTTATTTTTTAATCCTATAGTATGTGAAGCATAGAATGTGATGAATTTTTTTGGATTAAAAAAATGTATTATCATTGAAAGCTAGATGTTTTTCAATTAGCCTATCAATCTGACACTTTAGTTGTAATTCAAATAGAAAATGAATATATGGTATTTATTAAATTCAAGGTAAAAGCATAATTTATATTGGTGGAAAGCTGATAATCTCCTTTAAAAACCCTTTTTATTTCATCAATTTTGGGTAAAAAAAAAGTCATCAGCCACATACCCTACAAATACCCATCATATTGCCACTTTTTGGCCCATCATGATCTTGCACATACCCATAAATGTATGAAAATTGTGGTAGAATAGAAATGGAAGTAAGTTGTTTCAAAAAATTCCTCAAAGAAATGTGGTCTCATGGTGATGCATGACAAACAAATTAAAAATGTGGCAGCATAGACAAGGCAATGAGGAATTTGAAAAACTGCCTCAAAGAAATGTGGTCTCATGGAATGCATGAGTTTGAATAAAATTAGATTGCAATTGAAATTTTGTCATAGATATTAGCTTCTAGTTATTAGTTATGCAACACAAAGTAATTCTTTGATTTTGAAAGATGTGCAATGCAATGTAATCAAAGATATGAGTATGTTTCATAAAATGCTTTGGTAGACATGTATGCAAAATGTGGTAGCATAGACATGGCAGTGAGTTATTTGAAAAAAATCCTCAAGGAAATGTGGTCTCACTGAATGCATGAGTTTGAATAAAATTAGATTGTAATTGAAATTTTGTAATAGATATTAGCATCTAGTTATTAGTTATGCAACATGAAGTAATGCTTTGAGTTTGAAAGATGTGTAATGCAATGTAATCACCAATATGAATATGTTTCATAAAATTCTTTGGTAGACATGTATGGAAAATGTGGTAGCATAGACATGGCAATGAGCTGTTTGAAAAAATGCCTCAAAGAAATGTGGTCTCATGGTGATGCATGAAAATCAAATGCAATACATGTGGTATCTAGTAATAAATGCATGACCTATTTTAAAAAATTTCTAGTAATTGCATGTGGTATCTAGTAAAATATTTTTGCTGCTATGGTTATGAAGGTTTTTATGGCTATGGTTAGTGAACATTACTTACCTTTGTTCTTTGTGTGTTTGTAACATGTAGCATTCAACATCATGCCGAGGAAACAAGCAAATCCTCTAACGTTGGATGGACATGAAGCTAAAAATGCAAGGAGAAGAGAAACAAAAAGACAAATTCATGAAGAAAATAAATTTCAGCCCATAGAGGAAGAAATTCCAATGCAATCTAAGAGAGATGTCAAATTGGTATCACAAGGGGAATAGATGCAAAAAAAATTGTGCAAGGAGAGAAATGAATCCTGAAGTTTGGGGCACATCATCAACCATGAGTGAAGTAAAAAGCACACCATCTACAATATTTCATGGTCAAAGTACTTCAAAAATCACATCTCTAGTTGAAGACACACCATCAACATGTGGTTTTGAAAGTACATCAACAAACACATCTCTACTTGAAGACACTCCACATACCACATCTCAAGTTGGAGGTACAACATCGTTTACATGTCAATCTCAAGGTACATCATCGATTTCACCTTCGATTGAAGGTACACCATCTATCCCCGATGTTGTTGACATTCCTAATGTTGACACAACTTTACCTTTGAGAATTCCTCCTAGAGTTTTGAATAGAAAACCTAAATATTTGATTGATATTGATGCCAATGTTTTGAAACCAATGGCTGATAAGATTCCAAAATGTACATGTCAAAGATATGCAAAGAGGATATGGAGTTTATTTTTTGAGAAGCTAAGTGAGGCTAGAAGATGCCAACTATTTGTTGAAATGATGAGGAAACTCAATTTTAGGCCCACCATGAAGATTCTTGGGCTAAGAACATCAGAAGACTCAAGTGAGAAATCCATTGTAAAGAATATGATGAGTGCATACGAGAGGATGGGTTCTACCTCACACATAAAAGATAGTTGTGCCACACAATGTGTGATGACAACAACATTGTTAAGTAGTAAAACCAGGAATAAGATGAACCTTTCAAAGATGAGAAAATATTTGAAAATAAGTAGATCTCATCTCTAATGAGAGCCAAAAGAAGGCATTAAGTGTGGAGAATGCAAATAGAAATGAGTTATGGGAATTCTCAGGTAGATTACCACAAAAAGATAAAGAAATTTCTCAAGCCTTGAGATCTCTAATACAATATTTTTAGAAGAATAACACAAGGGTCTCTCCCAATAAAATAGATGTTGTAAGAAGGAGAATTGGTAGTCAAAACCATGAGCCACATCTAAAGCAATTTTTGGATATCACTTAAAAAACCAATTTTTTGCTAAATTTGTAGAGAGATATCCTCAAGTTAAAATATGTCAAATGTTTTTTGAAATGCTAAAGAATTTTTATGTAAAAATAAATCACACACGCACTACTTCTTGTTGTAGAGTACATATTGAGTTTTCTAACCATTATTATTTTTATCAACGCATATGTGTAGATATGCATACTAACAATGTTTTGCAGGAATGTAACATAAGGCCTCCACCTAGATCTTCAAGGGCTTATCTACCATTTTATGTGAAAGAGTGGATGGTCGCATTTTTTATAGTAAATCATGTTTGGATGATAGATGTGATCATTGTGGTGGTATGTAACATTTTCCAATTTGCTAACACATGGCTAGTACACATTCAATTGGAGATAAAATTGTGGAATTTGGAAAATATAAGACATTGGCCTATAGTCTAAAAGATGTGAAAGAAGCAAAGAAGTGTGAATTGGTTAGTGATAAGATTCCAGTGTATCAGTTTATGGGATTTTTTTTGTGATCAAGTGTTCTATGAGTATGCAAGGTATACACATAGATCTCGATGGTTGGACTCACAGTTCAAGTTATGCAAGGACACATAAATCCACTTCATATCATCATTTTAGTTGTTGAATTTGCAAAGAACTATAGACTACAACAATAGAACAAGGTGAAATCACAATACTACAACTCCACATAGGTTGCTACGTTTTTGCATATAACATTCATTTGTGCAAATGATAGTACAGAGGATAACATGAAGGCATTGAGGGAGTATCACTTTTACATTAGTGATGATCACACACATTCTACTGAGTTTGTGCAAGGTTGCTTTTAGATGTTCTATGCTGATTTGGCTAGTAGGGGCATATCATTCAATCAACATATCATATGGTTGGATAACTATACATCTCAATTCAATAACTCTGGAATGTTTTACTTGTTGACAAGGATGCATAGGATCAATAGTGTTTAGCATATGTGGAATTTCTCAAAGGCCAAGCATGGAAAGGGGGAACATGAGGATGCGTGTACATACTCAAAAGAGCCTGCAACAGCAAGAAGCTTAAAGTACACAAATATTCAAAGAAATAAAAGTCCAAACGTCCAGCCAAACTGCAATGGGCCCAAAATTGCTGTATCTTTTTATTTTGTAGCTTTTTTTGGCGTTGGTTTTATACCAATAAAAAATATGAGGATACACCTACAGACCGCGGAGATATTGACTCTTTTAGAAAGCCCAAATGCATACACATATCCGCTGCATGAAAGGTACTTTTGAGCCATGCCTTAAATGATTTGAACAAAGAGTGGCTTATTACTGTCTGAAGAAGTCTAACCTCAATTTGACATATGTATAAGCTCCCGACAACTCTACAAATCATGGAGATGCAATCATCCATTGACTTTGATCATGTATTAGATCTACTATAACTAGGTAATATATCTTCTTGCATAGTTAATAAAAAATCCTAATTTTATCTTACTTTTTTTTTTTATTGTGATATTCATTAAATACATCTAACTAGATGAACATATCAATGCAGGGCATGTTTATGTAGTGATTGCAGATGAAGATAATGAAGAGCAAGAAAATTATTACTTGTGTCATTGTATCGAGGCCAAAAAGAAATTGGAGGCCCCAATTATAGATGGAGAAAACATTGAATATCCTACAAGTTTAGGGGTTGTTATTGTAACATGGCTTAGGAGGTACCCAGTTAAGAATGTTTCATTTTGGTTGTTTGAGGACTTCAACATGCATTAGAAGATTCTTCACTACTCCAACCTTGTCATGGAAACTAACATTCATTTGATCAAATATGGGGGTAGACCTACAAACAAGAACTTGTAGAAGGTGCATGAGTATGACCATGAGGCAATACTTGACTTAATAAAAAGTAGAGCAGACCCAAATAGTTCATTGGATTGATTTTTAAGTATGCACATTGAATTTGTAAAGACATGCTATTGATCACTATTTATTGGTTATTAAATTATGTATTATTATCGTATGTTCTAACTACTATGGAAATTAGAAAACACATATATTTTAAATGTTCAATTTTTTAAATCACATTCTTTCATATATTTATACCTTAGCTTCATTCTAACTCATATATTGTAGTTGATAATTAGACTATATTAGTGGCTTGTAGCAATAATGTAACCTTTCTCAACACAAGCACGTCCCACAAAATAACATAGCCTTCACTTCATCATGCTTTTATCAGCCTCTACTTTAACCGGAAAGCTACGCATTTTGCTTCAGCCCTCCTTCACCCATCATCTTCATTGTTGCCCCCAAGTCCCATGGCTATCGATGCTTAGAAATTTGTATTAGTGATGCAAAATCATTGCTGTTTAAATCTTCCTCCTTTAGCCCTTTGACTATCGGGTCTCTTAATATAATTGTTAGAGTAATTGGTCATTTACTTGATTAATTAAACAATATTTGGTTAATTAATTAAGTTACCTTTTATCTCTTTTTCACTTAAGCTAACTTTAGGTGCATAATAATTAATTATTTTATTAATTATTAATGTGCAAGCTTAGGGTTTTCCTTTTTAGGTTTTTACCTATATAAGGTTGTAATCTTTTCTTTGTAAACTAACTCTATTACATTTGGCAATATTGGGCTCTATATTTTCTGAGTATTTTTTGCTGTATTTTTTCTTTGCATCTCCCTTGTAACAGGTATTTAGCTTCGAGGAGATCTTTGTGCTCCTTCACTTTTCATCTTCCTTGCTGCCCCTCCTTGTCTCATGGTGTGATTCAAAGTCATTTTTAGCTTGGTATAGTGTTAGTATTCATTTGTGAGGGTTTCTTGCTGCTGATACAAGGGTTTGACATCTACATTGGTCTTTGATTATTATTTTAGCTTGCACATATTTGATAAATCATCCATTTTGTAGAGTTGTCTAATTGGGTATATTAAAAAAATAGAAACTATGGACAATAGAAACTTATCTTGTGGCTTGAAGAATATTATATTCCCTTAACTAACTCAGAAGTTGTCCTCTTTGATAACATCATGCATTGCCATATGGTTGTCCTTACATGGATTCTTCTCTTGACAGTCCACTTTATTATTTCCTCTTTTTAAAAGAAGACTATGAATGTCCTATTTTAATGATAAGGATTGTCCTTTTTCTCTTTATCTCTGACTATCCTTTATTTTAATGATTAGGATTGTCCTTTTTCTCTTTACGTCCTTAGGTGTTTTCAACTATCAAAAAATGAGTTTGAGAAGCAACTCAAGTCTTTGTTGGAAGCAACTTAAGTTTTAGCACATGTTTATTATGCAAAGCAACTTAAGTCTTTATTGGAAGTTCATGTATATAGGACTAGAATGTAGCTCAGTCTTCATTGCTAAGGAATGGATCTTGTAATGAGTATCTCCTAGGTTTCACAATTGGAGTTGAGATTGTGCATCATGTTGTTGATGGAAGAAACCATTCAATACAACAAGAATGCCAAAGATGAGCCATGTTATTGTCTAATATGAAGTATTAACATTCATAATAATGTATATGATAGGTGGAAACACAGGTAAACAATTCAAAAGGATAATGCATCTAATCCTTTTATAATCCTGCTCATGAATTAAGGTGACATGAAACATTGTTGGAATCACACACCTCTAATTTTGTGTATCTTAAATTAGTGTAATTCATTTGTAATGAAAATGGGTGAGCCATGTAGGAAACAACAAATGTTGAAGTTGCAACACATCATAATAGGGACATAACACATTTTTTCCTCCACATTTAAAGACAAATGAATTTTTGCATATTACTTAAGAGTTTTATTAGTGAGTGAACACTCTTAGGCATTGATATCGTGGTCAACCACTTTGTCAACAATTTGAAAAATTCAATTGTAGTGGGGTTGTTAAAGGAAACATTATCAAATATATTACTGATCTTATTGTTAAATGTCTTTTACCAATGTTAAGGATTTGTGATATGTTTTACAATGTAGTTGAGGACTCTGCGGTGGGAAAGAATAGGTTGGTAGTTCACATTTCCTCACCAAGTGAAAAACATGGCAAAAAAGAATAGGTTGATAGTTCATATTTTCTCACTAAATGTAAAGCATGTTGGGGTTATGGATGTTTATTATATCATCATTGTTGGATGTTTTCATAAATGACATTCAACCTAATGCATATGTCATACTCCATTCAAATAATCAAAGATAAGAGTCAATGCCATTCAATTATGATGCATAAAAAATGCTTTAGGCATGGCATAAAAGTTTGAAGTATAATGGAAATATAATATACATCATTTAACCCTAATACATATGTACATTAAGACTCATCATGAAAGTTGAAAAGTGTTGACGACAATGTCTCTCACAACAACAGTGAAGATAAAATCCTCATAGGAAAACCACAAAGAACCCATCTTTACTTGAATGACTGAACCAAGGAAACCTAAGGTGTCTGTGTAATAGGAAAAGGTTGAATTAGCTTAATCCCAAGGCTCCAATAGTCAAGTCTTGATCATACTAGGTTCGCTTCAAGGTATGATGTGATATTGTTGTTAATCTCAAGGGGTCGATAGTTATCTCTAGTTTCATTAAGAATCATAAGCATTAGATACAAGATTTCCAGTTTGATCATAAAATAATCTCATGAAATCAAAAGATTTGTAATAATATTTCATGAACATCAAAAATTTTTGCTATCACTTAAGTAGATTTAGCTTTAAGCATTCAACTTCATAGAAATGAAATATTTTCAATAAATTTCCATTCATTCATGCATTTTTTGGAATATTTTCTGAAATTTAGACATCTAATCTAAAATAATGAAAAAGAAAATTTCTCCTGGTTATTCTCCATGCATGCCCCAAGATTTAATCAAATCAAAGCAAACCGCTTTATGATTCACTAGATTGCTTCACAGCTAGGCATAAAATAGTGTGAGCTTTTAAAGAAGGGGGTTTAGTTTGGACATTGAGTAGGTTCTATATGCACCCTTAAATGATGCAACAGACAGTCTTGTTCAACTGAACTAACAAACCAACTACACAAATACATGAGATAGGTAGCTATCAAATTGGCTTCGATATTGATTAAGTTGTATGTGCATACAAGTTTTTAGACTGGAATGATTCAAAAAATAGGAAAAAAGAACAAAACTTAGAGAAGTTTTGGCTCTTTTGACATCCACAAATCCTAAACTTAACTTAAAAAGAAGTATCCCCTAGCCTTTTATAGAAGTAAGAAATAGGTAGGATAAGACAAATACATGAGAGGAAATCCTAGGGATGAATCACATGAAGGCAAGTGGAATGTGGTGACTAGTAAGCAAATTGCAAATGAAGTCAACGAAGGTCAAACTCCTTCTGCATGTTGAATTCCTTCAGGTTTTTCATCTTTTTACTATCACTAGGATAATATCTTGAATCAGGATAGTATGTAGGAACTTTCCCATATATTCAGAACGATTGCTTTATCATCTTGTTCCTACACTTTGGTTCTGCCTTGGGCTCTCTACTCTCGGGAATGAGCTTCCTTAGAGGTTGGCACTTTCTAACGCCATATGTGAAATACTAAATCCCTAGTGTTCTGATGGATTCAAACCACTCTACATATAACTTCCTGGAATATGCAGCTTGATCTAGATATGATTCTATCCATGATTCAAATTTTCCTGACCATCCATACCCAAACTCTGCATCGCAATCTACTTCTACATCACAAATTCCACCTATTAAATCTCTTTATTTTTTTATTTTTATAAAAATCTCATGCAAATAAAACCATCATTAATTAATTATCATATAAATCCGTCATAAATAACACACTTTCAAAAATATCATATATTCTTGCGTAATTATCTTTTATATCAGGTTATCAGACCATTAGACTTTTGGATAACCTTAAAAATTAAAACTTTTCTCTACACTGTTACTGGGTATCCAGTACATGGTATTCAACTTTACCCATGATTTTCCCAGATTTCAATTTTACCAAAACTTCCATATTCACCAGACCTTGACTCTCAGACCAAAACACTTTTCTTTACCCTTGCATTACCTTTTACATTTTTGGCATTCCCGATTACCGGTACCCGGTACTTGGAACACTTGAATTACGAAGTACTTGTATACATATAAAAATGGTCACATTATAATAAGTATGGTAATTAATTAAATACAAGTTATTTAATTAAATCTCTAATTCAACCTACATATAAATAAATTTAATTATTTATTTATATTGCTCATTTTCTAATTCTTCTATCTTAATTAAATAAATTTTGTAACTTATTTAATCTATTCACTTTTTCGTTTCTTCTTATTTAATTAAATAAGTTTTACAATTTATTTAATTTAATTATCACATTGCTTTATTTTGAATAAAGTAGATATTCTTTTTTCCAAATCATAAATCTTCTAAAAGGCCATCTCACATTTAATTAAATATTTTAAATATTTAATTAGAATCTTCTTATCCACATTTCACAAATAATTAAATATTTTTCAATATTTAATTAGAAGCTTCCAAATCCACATGTCACATGAAATTAAATAATTTTATTATTTAATTGTTGAATTATCTTCAACCACCAAAACTAACTCATAAATAAACTTGACAAATGGCAAGTTTCTTCTATTTTTGAGGGAAATGTTTTTGTGGGTAGAAAACATCTTCCTTCTTTTTCTCTAGCCTCCATCTTTCTCTCCAACTTCTCCATCTCTCACCATTCATCTTACCATACTCAATATCAACCGTTGATCTTTTCCAACTAAGCTTTTGCCTCCAAAAATCTATAAATAAGACCTCTTGGCTCTTTGAAAATCCTAGAAATTGTTTGCATAGCATGAGCATTATAGTTGAATAATCAAGCATTTAGTATTTTAGTTTTCATAATCATAACATAGAATCTTAGTTTTTATCATCTTAGCATAAATAATCATGGTAGAATAGCTTGCATAATTTGTTCTTAGTTTCATTAACATAGTCTTATTATCTTAGCATTTTATCATAGCTTCATTATCTCATATCAGTTAGGATAGGAACTTAGTTTCTTGCACTTTTGCATATCATCTCATTCTCAAGGATGTCATTCTATTGAGATTTTACTTATAAAATTTGAGAACAAGCAGCTTAAAACAAATCCTTGGAGATAGAGAATGATGAGATGGTTTTGAAGAATCTGTTGGGTTTGAAGTTTGTTTAATTTTAAATTAGATTCTTTGATACAATGTTTCATTGGTGTGTTGTTTAACTTGTTTGTTGTTTCCACATATTCA
>VDFB02326057.1:0-12549 GCA_007258455.2 Sequoia sempervirens
TTTCCTCTAAAATTTCTGCCTCCACCCCTTCCTTGCTTCTCTTTCCTTCTCTTGAGTTTATCTTCAGCCTTTAGTGCCAATTGATAGCACTCTTCTATTGTCTTTTGGGTGGCGAGGCTTAGTTCATCTTGTAGGTTATATCTTAGCCCATTAATGTACCTTTCCACCTTTTCTACATCATCTTCCACATGGCCTACTCAAATAGCCAACTTATAGAACTCATTTGTGTAATCCTTCACATCCATGTCTTTCTGCTTCAGGTTTTGGAGCTTCTTGAACAACTGGATAGAGTAGTCATTAGGTATGAATTTACTCTTGAGTTTAGCCACCATCCTATCCTAAGAGGTGATCTTAGACTTCCCTTTCTTTCTCCTTTCATCTTGTACAATACCACCAAAGCAAAGCATAGCCCTTCAACTTTGTCTTGGCCAATTTCACCCTTTGTTCCTATGGTACCTCTTCATACTCAAAGTAGTTATCCATTGCCCCTATCCAATCTAGGAGCTCTTCACCATCCAATTTCCCTCCTACACTGGTAAATCCATCTTGATTTTATGACCTTCTCCCTTGACAACCTTCAATAGCTTTGCAAATCTCAAGTCTTCGGGATCCAACTCCTCCTCAGACCCTTGGGAACTTTCCTCTCCCTTTTTCTCTTCTTCTTCTTAGTCACTCATATCACCTATGACCACACCTCTTTTCTGACTTGTCTCAACTACAACAAGCCTGGATTGAAGGGTCTTTGTCAACTCTTTTAACTCCCTTATCTCTTTTGCATGCTTCTGTTGGAAAAACAAGGATAAACAATTGAGAGGGGGGGTGAATCATTTGTCACAAAATATTTAAACTTTTCAAACTTAACTTATCTTAATCTCATATCTGATGAATGAACAATAAACCAAAAACAATCAACACACCAAAAACACAAAGAACACCAATATTTTTACATGGAAACCCTGTGAGGGGAAAAACCATGGTGGAGGTCAGTCCACAATATTATATCCTATTAAAGGTATAAGAAGAATAAATGGGGAATGCACATGCATTTAGGCACATTTCCTAGAGCTCACTGCTCAATTACAAAGGAAGACACACTGTCTTATAGAAAGTTTCAGTTTACAACCATCTGGATTTGAATTGAGAAAATAGCATCTGCTAATCCCTGATTACAGTTCCGATTAAGCACATGAACAATTCTTCACACTCTGCTTCTGCCTTCGAAATATTTGAACAATATTCACACATAGGAATCACACACTTCACACTTGCACACTTCAATTCGAATAAGAAATCACTCTTATATATTCACAACAAGAAATTACATCAACAACTTTGTCGGCCAAAATAAAATATGAAATGTATACACAATGTTGGTCCAAATTTACAAGTAAACTTTCAATGCGAATCAAACACCGTTGACCAAAACATAATGAAGACTTAAAACAATATCCTTTAGTGCACCAACAATTCAAATTTTAGTCTCCAAGGATGCATAATACGTTACAACCACCATGTCGGCCAAGAACATAAAAACCCGAACACACAAGAGAAAAATCACCGACCACGAGCACACCGATCAATGCGGGCACACAACATAGATAGAGCATGAACTAGAAACATCCATAAACACCATGAAACATTAGAAAAGAATTCACAACAAGAGAACTTATAGAAATCACATGAACTTTGATCAAGAACATTAATTGAAGTAACAAAAAAATTGTCAGAATACAAATCTTCATAACTTGATCAAATCTTCACACGGATCTTTGAAACTTGACATGGATAAACTAGATATACTCAACGAGAAACCCTTTAAACTGAAATCTCAGATTAGTAACTTACTGATCACATTGATAGACTGATCTTCACTTCATACTGACAACCTGTAACACTTCTTATTACAATTTTCTCAATATCCTCAACATATACAGCTTCTAATGTAACAATGCTAATAGTGTTGACATCAATGACAACCATATATTAGCAACACAACCACAACATCCAACAATCTCCCCCTTTGGCATTGATGGCAACAGATGATGTGAAAAATACCATCAACACAACTACACTTACTCCTCCTTAGATTTTGACTCTTCTCTTCTCAATTCTTCTCCCGCAAAGATTTTTCACATTACTCTTCTCCCCCTTTGACATCAATGGAAAAGATCTCTTCTATACAAGCTCTGAAACACATATTTGAACACCTGAACATTTGAATACTCTCCCTGAGTAGAAACCATCAACATCAATCCAGATCAAAATATGATCATGAAGTGCACAGATTGATGCAAACCAATGCATCCTTAGTTCTGATTAGGAGGGGTAATCACCCCTAACATCCCTCTGAGATACTCAAAAGTATCCTTTGGCAACGACTTGGTGAAAATGTTTGCAATCTGTTCTTTGGTAGGTACATACTCCAGTCTGACTTCTTTCTCACTCACTTTCTCCCTTAGGAAGTGGAACTTGATTGATATATGCTTGGTCTTAGAGTGTAGCATCAAATTCTTCAATATGTTTATTGCACTTGAGTTGTCATAGTATATGACAATAGGCTCACCATATACTACTCTGATATATTTCAGCATTTGTTTCATCCACATCACTTAAGTACAATTGTTTGCAGCAACAATATACTCTGCCTCAACAATAGATAGGGAAATGGAATTCGCATAGTCAGGGGCCCTTAATTTCATACCCCTAGGAAGAGGCACCACCACTAATTGATTTTCTATCATCTACATCTCTGCACGATCCGCATTGGAAGTATAGGGGCGAAGATAAGATCATCATCTTTAGGATACCAAAGCCCAAAATCAACTATTCCTTTTAGATATCTAAAAATTCTCTTTACATCAGTCACATGAGATTCTTTTGGATCAGCCTGAAATCTAGCAACCATACACAACATTCATGATGTCTAGTCTAGTCACGAGTTAAATAGAAACAATTCGCCGATCATTGACCTATATCTTGGAGCGATTTTCCTTAGGAGAATCATCATTCTATGTTAACTTGCATCCAATTACCATGGGTGTACCAATAGGCTTTGAGTCTTTCATGCCAAACTTCTTTAGCAACTATCTCACATATTTGGATTGAGATATAAAAATCCCTTTATCTAACTGAGTAATTTGCAATCCCAAGAAAAATTTCATCTCTCCAATCATTGACATCTCAAATTCATTCTGCATCTCATTAGAAAACTTCATGCATAAGCTATCATCTCCTCCAAAAATAATGTCATCAACAAAGACTTCAATAATCAACTCTTTATCATGATCCAACTTAAAATACAAGTTGTTGTCAACAATACCTTTATTGAATCCAAGCTTTAGTAAGTATTTATCCAGTCTAGCATACCAGGCTCTGGGGGCTTGCGTGAGTCCATAGAGAGCTTTCTTCAATTGGAAAACCATGTCTTCCTTATCAACTAGTTGAAATCCATCTGACTGTTCAACATATACCTCTTCTTCTAACTCACTATTTAGAAAGGTTGACTTCACATCCATTTGATAGACCTTGTAGTTCTTATATGCAACATAAGCAAAAAATAACCTTACAACTTCAATTCTGGCAATAGGGGCAAAGGTTTCTTCAAAATCAATACCTTCCATTTGTGAATACCCTTTACATACCAGTCTTGCTTTATTCTGAACCACTTAACCTTGTTCATTCAACTTATTCTGAAAGACCCATTTAGTACCAATCACATTTTTATCTTTAGGTCTGGGAACAAGAATCCATGTATCATTCTTTTCAATCTACACCAGTTCTTCCTTCATAGCTTCCATCCAGTGTTCATCATTACAAGATTCATTGACATTGTTAGGCTTAGTCTTGGAAATCAGACAATACTCTTCTGCAATCCTTCTTCAAAAGATCACACCTTTATTCTTGCATCCTCCATATAATTTGATCTTCAAAATGATACCATACCTCAAAATTTTAGGATTCTCTTACGCCACGGTTCTTTTGTTCTTTCTTTTGTACTTCCGCCCTTATACGGCTTTGTTACGGAACAATATGAACTTGATTTTGTGTCTAAGCATTCTTCCCTTTGTCTATACTATCTTGTTGGTCATCTGAATCATATCCACAGTATCTGGATGATCTACCAGAGTCCACATCAACTCTAACATTTGCACTTTCAACCATTTTTCTCAATCTTCTGTTATAGCACTGGTAAGCCTTTCTTTTAGTAGAGTAAGCTAGAAGATTCCTTCATCCTCCTTGCATCAAGCTTGCTATGTCTTCATCTCTCTTAATATAACGCACTTGCTTCCAAGAGATCTTGGAAACATTTAACGATGGGCTTATATAGCAAACCATAGCTCAAAGGAGTCTTACCAAAAGAAATACCATTGACATTTACACGGTTTGGGGTATACCTTGCGGTGTATGCATAAAATTGGTCATATTCAATTATTCCTGACATTTAATTAAATATTTAATATTTAATTAATTCCTCTAAAATTCTTCTATACGTAATTAAATTTATTTAATTTAATTATAGTATTCATTCATCCCACCATAATTAAATAGATCTATTTTATTTAATTATTCCACATTCTACTTGATTAAATTAAATAAATACATTTTATTTATTTAAGTTAATTATCATCTTTTGAATTTAATTAAGTCTTTTTAATTAAATTTAAATATCTCTTTTCTTTCTATTTTAAAACTTTCCTCTAATTAATTAAATACTTTTATTTAATTAATTTCATTCTTTCAAATTTAATTAAATATTTTATTTAATTAAAGATTTTCTGCTTTCTTCAAATCATAATTAGATATTCTGTTTAATTATAAAATCTTCTGATTTCCTCAAAATCTTAAATATTTATTTATTTAAAAAAAATCAACATGCACTCATAAATAAATAATTGAATTAGATAATTCATTATTTATCTGATCATAATCTTTCCATTCTTTTCTTCTAAAAAGATGATTTTTAAATCATCTCATCTTATCTCTTCCATTAAAATGGAAAAATCTGGCTTTATTCATTTTCTTCTATTTTCTCTTCAATCTCATTTATCTTCAACCGTTTGATCTGTTAGGAATTATCATGGCTGTTGACCAAACTAGCCAATCAAACTCGTTCGAAAACTCTATAAAAGCATGTGCAAATCCAAGCCTTGGTTAATCATCCACATACACTCTGCATAATCGCTCACATATGCACACTTCGTATACTCATTTACATAGCCATATTTTCATCAGCCTTTGCATGCATATTAGTTTTAATAGCATAGCAATATTTCTCATACTAGCATAGCTTTCTTGCATTTTGCATATTATGCATTTTTAGATTTCATCTCGTTCTTCATGCTGCCATTTTGTTGAGCTCTACCTGCTGATCTGAGAGCCATTTCGAAGCAACAAAACGCTGAAGTTAGAGGAGGATAAGACGGTTTCGAGAAGCTGCTGTTACGGTTTGCGTATTTCATTTTTCTTTTACAGCTTTTTTCGATTTAATGTTTTATTAACATGTGTTTGAATTTTTATTTAGATTTGATCCAATTTTCTCACACACACAGTAGTGCTTACAACTTCTCTCCAATAGATGTGAGGCACATTTCCTTCCAACATCATTGTTCTAGCAGCATCTAGAATTTTTTTTTCTTTCTCTCTACAACTCCATTCAATTGATGGGTTCAAGGAGCAAATAATTGTCTTTTGATTCCATGCTCTTCAAATAAATAATTGAACTCCGGAGGTGAACTCATCACCTCACATGCGATATGAGCATTTTGATCTTTTAGACTGTCTCATTTCTCTGCCTGCTTTAGGGTACAAACTATCCTACATCTTTTGCTTTTATTTTTCTGCAGAAAGCAACCCATATCATCTAGAGTAATCATCAATGCATGAGAATAAAGTACCTTTCTCCTTGTAGACTTTTGATTCTAGAGGGACCGCACAGATCAATATGCACCAACTCTAGTACTCCATTAGAATGATGTTGTTTGCTCCATAAAGAAACTCTAGTCTGTTTTCCCATCTAACATTCCTTTCATATTGTGTTAGTAGGCTTCACTAGCTTAGGTAGATCTCTTACTACTTGAGTGGAGCTTACCTTGACAATGTTATCAAAATTCACATGGCACAACCTCCTATTCCATAACCAGCTTTCATCTACTTGAGAAATTAAACAATTCACATTTGGCAACACTCAGGTGAAAAATATCACCTCTTGTCTTTGTACCTAAAGCAATTTCATTTCTAGAACTTTCAAGTATCCTGCATCTTCCATCTTTGAACTGAAGATTGTAACCCTTGTCCACCATTTTTCCAACACTCAACAGGTTATTCTTCAAGCCTTCAAAATAAAGGACATCATTAGTGTTATGTTTATCACCAAGACAAATGGATCCTTTGCCATGAATTACACCAACATTGTTATCTCCAAATCTTACAACCCCACCGTCATATTTCTTTAGACTTAAAAATTTACTTTTGTCACCAGTCATATGATGTGAGCATCCGCTGTCAATAACCCACTCATCCTTTTCTTCAATTTGGGCTGCAATATCTTTCTCAACTTTAGCAGATTCAGTAGCCATCAGACCATTTTCCTTGATAGCAATGAAAGTCCATTCATCTTCATTTCCATTTTCTTTATCAGATTCTTCATCAGTCACACCTTCTTCAACATAATAGCATTTCTTTTGAAATCTAGGTTTGTTAGGCTTAGACCTAGGAACTCTTTCAAGACACCTTGAATAAAAATGACCTATTTTACTACAAGAGAAACATTTAATAGGCAACTTTCCTTTATACTTACCTTGTCCTCTACCTTCTTTCTTCACAATCAGTGCTTCCAGCTCTTATAACTCTCTTTCTTCATCTTCAAGTTGTTTCATCTCTTCCTCATACTTGAATTTCTTTCTAGAACTCTCTCCCAGATCATATATTTGCTTGTTTATTCCGATACAAAAGCCTTAAATGCAGATTCAATCTTAGGGGAAGAATCACCAAATTCACTCAACTCAAAGGAAAGGATCACTGCCTTACAAAATATTTGAGAATATAACAAAAGATTGAACTGGGAAATTACAAATTACAAATTCCTGGATTCAGTTCCAATAAAGCACATGAAATAGATTCTAGATCTTCTATCCAATTCACATTTATGCTCTGCTCTACTTTGCTCTCCTACAAAAACCCTTCTATAGCATAAACAAAATTCACTCAACAAATCTTCTGATATTAGCCCATATAGCTGCTCTGCACTATTTCACTTACACACCTTCTCACTTCTTGATCCACACGTCACAAAAATGATTTTCTGATCTCACACATATATCTGCTAACAAGATTTTATTGCTATATGTTGGCTATAATATTTTTCCACATGTCATCTCAAAACATCAATTAGAATTAATACATACCCACACAAATCAGTTATACTATAGTAGGGACCCAAATCAAAATTCCCAACATAAGAAATAGTTAAACAAATATTCCTTATACATCCGGAACATGCCATACACAACAGGTCAACCATAATGAGAAAATAAAAAATAAATCATTCTACTGAATCTTCCAAACTCGTACACCCATCAATGGAACATTGGAAAACTTGTCAATAAGGTAACATACATGCTTGACAAGCTTCCTTGGGGATCCACACAACAAAATAATGATCTGGTGAAGTATTCATATCAACTTATCAACCAGATACTTTGTTCTTCATGCTTTCTGCTAGTAGATTACAATCTTCTAATTTTCTTTCCTGTAGGAACTACTTCTAAACTATGGATCATACTATTGACTCTAGTTGCCATCAATGACAACACTAGCAACCAAAAATAATCTCCCAAATCCATATGCCAATAATATCCCCCTTTGGCATTGATGACAACACTTAGTGAAAAATGACTAAGTGTCGGGACCAAAAATCAAAAATTCACAACACAACAAAATACTGCTCCTCCTTTGGATGTCAAGGCTTTTTTCACTGCATTCTTCCCCCTTTGACATCAATGACAAAAACTTACTTTTCTCTCCCCCTTAGAATTTTACTACACTCTCTCTTACTGCATTCTCTCCCCCAAAAAAAGTTGCAACTACTACTAAATTCAAAAAATTATTTTATACTCATCTTTCATTTCTGGGAGAAATTTCTTCCAAGAGTCCACTGCAATCCCAATAGCAATTATCAGACTGCTATTTTCTAATGTTTTGTTGATGACCTGAACAAGGGATTCAGGAATGGTAATGGCTTCTACCAGCTTTTCTCCTTTCTTTAGAACTTCAACCATTTTCTCTAATTTGCATTCAATCAGATCCTTCACTTTCCAGAAAGTATCCATAAGAGTGTTTCTAGAAAAGTAAACCTTTCCATGCTCAACTTGCAACTCATGAACCTTATTTCTAACTTCTCCATCCTTGTCCTGAACCATACTGTAATCCTAACTAATTCTAACAAGCTCATTCTTGATTTTCTCCAACTTGTCCTTGTATTTACCAACCACATGAGGCCACCTAAGACAATAATTGTAGATCTTGTTTGCTGAGTCAATGCACTATCTTAGCACATTCATTTTATTTTTTAGTTTGGCAAGAGATAGCCTAAACTACATCTTCAGATGAGAGATTATTTCTTCCTCTTTTTTGTCCTGGGGCACGAAGTCCATAGCCTCCCTGACACATTCAATCAATTCTTCTAGAAGTTCATTCTACAGACTTTCCAATTCAATGTTGTTATCAATAAAGTATCTTCCTAGAGTGTCCTCAATGAGATCATGTTCATATGATGAACCATTTATCCATATGTCAACTATTTTTTGCATTCCATCTTTTTCTTGAACAATCTGCAATATCTTTGCTTTAATTAAAACACCTTCTTCATCACTTTCTTTTGCTATTATCACATCTAGTTCACCTGTTTTTGGTTCATCTCTTGGTGTATATTCTTTAGAGTCTTCATCCACTATATGCACAACCATTTTCTCTTTACCTTTTCCCTCAACTTTTGTTTACTTAGGTGCCGAAAGAGTGTCACCAGCCAACTCTCTTTCTCTCTTCTACTTTTTCTCCACCTTTCCAGAGGATGATCCAACTTCAACAACTTTTATGGGGAGAGGAATATCACTTACACTAAACTTTCCTAACAAGTTCCTAAAGAATCTTTCATAAGCTTTTTCACCATTTTCAAAAGAATTGAAATACTCAAAAAATTGCTTGCAAACCGGCATATTTTCCTTCCATACAACATTGTTATTCTGAGGCAAGCATTTTAGGAAATACATCATAATGCATATAGCTAGGGTACCAGACCTGAAAGATTAATTTATATCCTTCACCAATTGTACATTCTCCATCAATTGATCCTTTAGCAATCCACATAGGTCAAAGTATTCATTTTCTATTATCATCTTGTGAGCGATATACACTACACCTACCGAGGTTGATCCTTCTCTATTTCTGAAGAAATTTTTATAAGAAATTCCATGTGCAATATACCGCGTTAATGGATCTTTGATTGTTGAGATCACCAGAGTCCTTTGATCTCTTGTTACTCCGGTTAGGGCTTTGACTTCGACATTCTGAATTGACTTCTTTTTTGGAACAATACCAACATTGCACAATCCTATAAGATTTCTAATTGCATGTTTAGAATTTTGACAGGGTTTGTCCAGAGTAAGGATATTACCATCCAATCTGTTCAAGATAAACCAAACTACCTCTGCATTGACAAAATGAGGAAATTCATTCCAAATGTCCAAGTTCTTGTGTTTCACTTCTCTAAGCTTCCTCAATTTGATGGAAGACAACAATTTTATTTCATCCCTGAGCTTTTGACTACTATATTCATCCATAGTTACTTTTTCTTTGATTCGATTGCATGTTTAGAATTTTGACAGGGTTTGTCCAGAGTAAGGATATTACCATCCAATCTGTTCAAGATAAACCAAACTACCTCTGCATTGACAAAATGAGGAAATTCATTCCAAATGTCCAAGTTCTTGTGTTTCACTTCTCTAAGCTTCCTCAATTTGATGGAAGACAACAATTTTATTTCATCCCTGAGCTTTTGACTACTATATTCATCCATAGTTACTTTTTCTTTGATTTGCTTCATTTTCCATACCAAATAGGGTTCTACCGATCACATAATAAGTATGAAATTGATAACCAACAGAAATACCTAGAGAATTTGCCACTAAATTAACTTTCATTCCTTCAAAATTTTGCTGAAAAGGTTCTCCAAGTGTTCTTCTTCAGCGCACAGTGACAAATGAGGGTTCCATATGCCCTTTTATAATTTCCACACCTAACTCCTTTGTTGCATTAAATGCTTTTCCCTAGAAGTTTTGGTTACTTTGTTTTCAAACAAGAGAAAAATCCATCTGCGAACCTTCAAGAAGCAATCACCAATATATTTGAGGATGAATAACACACCAAATGACAACTTCTTATGATCCCATACCAACTACACACAGGGGGATAATTATTTTCATGAAAACTCCCCCTAAGCCAATGGAGTGAAATCAATTACTGGATGAATTACTAGAGGGAGCTTCTGGTACAGTCTTATCACATTCATTAGATCCACTCTACTTTACCCACGTTTTCTTCATCTAATCTCTTATCTCTTACATAGATGCTTTTCATTTTTCCTTATCACCTTTCTGTGAATTTCTTCCTTGATAAACCAAACCTCTCTTATCCATGTTTCTGTTCCTGTAGAGTTTTGTAATGTGACCAAATTTGTTACAATTGTAGCACACTGGATTTTTCTGTCTATACCATCCATTCCACTGATTTCCTCCTAATTTTCACTGATTAGCAATATGCCCAAGTCTTCCACATGTGTAGCATTTAACATTCCTTTTATTGACATACATGCTTATGTATTCTAATGACTTATGACCAAACTTTTTGCAGTTGAAGCACTGATCAAAAAATGATGAACTGCCACAATTTATCTTACTTCTACACTAAGAAGCCATATGTCCAAATTGCAATATCCATTAAATTTTTGAGCGTTGGGTTCCCTTACTGGATATCTTATGCTTTTGTTCTTCTAATTTTTCTTTCCAAGGTCCTTTTGTTCAGATCTGGAGCTCTCATCCTTCACATAGCCAAGACCTCGCTTATCATTCACATCCTTTTGTCCTTTAGTTATCTCATAAAGCTTAGCAGAACTGATTCTAAACTTCTCCTTAAACTCATTTGCAGTAGCAAGCTCATCTCTAAGAATAACTATTTGTCTCTCAAGCTCTTGTTCATTGTTTCTGGATTGTTGTAGTTCAATCTCTAGCTGAATGATTCCACTATGAATTCTACTGCATTGCTCAGACTTCGCTTTCAAGAACTGGGCTAGATTCTCCTCCTTCTTTCTTTCTTCAATCTCTTTGGTTAACTTCATTGCCATAGATTCCATTTCAAGCTTTAGAGTAGTATTGTCCTTGGAAACTTTTTCACATCCTTTTGTTATTTCTTTTAGGGTATGATTCAGATGAACATCTTCCAGGACTTTGCTTTCTTTTTTCTTCAACTGTCCACATAGTTCCTTCCTCTTTTCCCTTGAATCATTTATTTTATCCTTCAGTAATTGGATGAATTTCTCAACATCCACAAGATTTGCTTTCAATTCCATGACTTCTGCTTTAGACTGATCAAGATCATCAAGTGCCACCATAAGTTGTTGAATACCACCAAAGTCAATTGTAATTCAAGATCCACCTCAAGCTGTTAAACTTCAGAAGAGGAACCCACTATGATACCAATTGTTGGACACCAGGAACACTAAGAGGGGGGGGGTGAATTAGTGTTCTACAATTTAAATCATATCTTAAAATTTCAACAACACTATTAAACTTTAATAGCATCCGTAACATACAAACAAAAGAAAAACATGCAATGACATTAAAGAGACAATGTGAACACCATAACACCATAATTTTTATGTGGAAACCCTATTAGGAGAAAAACCATGGTGGAGATTAATCCACAAAGTATTCTCGGTTAAAAGTATGATCAAAAGGGAATGCACTTGCATTCAGGCATACTGCCTAGAGCTCATTGCTCAAAAGGAAAGGCTCATTTCCTTATAGAGTATTTGAGAATTTAAAAGAAGATTGAACTGGGAAATTAGCATCTACAAATTCCTGGATTTAGTTCCAATAAAGCACATGAAACAAATTTTGGATCTTCTATCCAATTCACACTTCTACTCTGCTCTCCTACAAAAACCCTTCTGTAGCATAAACAAAATTCACTCAACAAATCTTTTGATATTAGCCCATATAGCTACTCTACACTATTTCACTTACAAAACTTCTCACTTCTTGATCCACACATCACAAAAATGATTTTATGATCTCACATATATATCCGCTAACAAGATTTTATAACTATATGTTGGCTATAATATTTTTCCACGTGTCGGCTCAAAACATCAATTAGAATTAATGCATACCCACACAAGTTGGCTAGACTGTAGTAGGGACCCAAATCAAAATTCCCAACATAAGAAATAGCTAAACGAATATTCCTTATACATCTGAAACATGCCATACACAACAG
>VDFB02326058.1:0-34150 GCA_007258455.2 Sequoia sempervirens
TACTTTTCAAAAAAATCACTCCTAATCCTAAAGAGAAAATGTAGTCATTAGCAGACTGCCAAGTATAAACTGATCCTACCAAATCAAAGTCTCTATATCCAATCAAAGAAAAATATGTTGTCCACTGAAAATGTATACCAAAGTCAAGAGTACCTTTGACATACCACAAAAGGTGCTATGTGGCTAGCCAATGAAAAAGGTAACAATGAATAGAGATCCAATCTCGAGGTTGTAAGATATACTAAGCTGTCCACCAACTATTTCTGGAATGATTCATCAACCAAGGATGAATCATTAGAGCCTAATAACTTCACCATGACCTGCATAGGTGTAGAAGATGAGTAACAATATGTCGTTTGACAACGTTCCAAAAGACTTGTGGCATACTTGAACTAAACCATGAAGATACAATGATCATATTGCCAAAACTCAATTCCTAGGCAATATCATCAAAAGTTGCACACAAGTCTTATTTCACTTGCTAAATTCTTTTGTTTGTGCTTCTATGATGGTAAGATAATCAACACATACAACTATAATTACAATATCATCACCATTTTGCCTCTCACATAAAGATTTGGATCAATAAACTTTTGAATACAATATATTTTAATTGTTTACTATTTTTTAAATACCAAGCTCGAGGATCCCACTTAAGCTCATATAAGGACTTAATCAAACTACAAACACAATGTTCACAACCAAGAACTTGAAAACCCTCAAGCTGCACCATATAGACCTACTCATCCAAATTTTCGTTTAGGAAGGCACTTTTGACATCCATTTGATACACCTTCCAACCAAACTGAGCAGCAATGGAGAAAAACAATCAAAATGTGACCATCTTTGTAATAGGAGCAAAAGTTTCTTCATAGTCTATCCCCTCCTCTTGCAAAAAACTTTGGCAACAAGACATGCCTTGTACTTGTCCGAGAAACCATCAGCTTTGCACTTTACTAATAAACCCATTTGCACCCAATGGGATTTTCCCCTTGAGGCAATTCTACCTACTCCCAAGTATGATTTTTCAGCAATGCATCGTAGTCAACCTTCACAACAGCTTCCCATTCTAGTTTTCCTTTGGCTTCAAAAAAAATTTGTTGTTTCAAAAACCTAAAACAAATCAAAAGAAAAAGCAAAATGAACATGCTCAATAGCTAAACCGAAAATTCATTGTTTTTTTCTTCAAGGCCTATCATCTGATTGAGGAACTTCATCCTCGTGTACTCCTTCCAATGTGGAATAGTACCATTTAGGTCTCTTATGTGTTTCAGTAAAATGTTGTGAAGGCAAAGGGTCTAGAACCCTAGTTAGAGTGGGAACACTGTCAATTGTATATTGCCAATATACAAGTGAAGAAGAACCAACCAAAGACTAACTCACAAGCTGACCTGATGTACTGGCAGATTCAACTTTCAGAGTTGCTTTTACACTAGATTCAAGAACTATTGGAATATCATAATACTTTTATATTGGAATATTATAATACTCTTATGATATTAAATTATTACATCATAACTATATTATTATTAACATACACAGTGGGTGGTTGATTATTAGTTGTTTGGCTTCCTTTTTGGACCTAATTATGCTTCTATATACATTTGCTCTCTTAAATTCATTTTGATTTGAGAGCACCACAACAATTCATGTGCCTATGTATGAAATTTGAAGATTGAAAATTTGAAAGTCCTATGAACCAGAGTGAAGGAGGATTGCAAAGGTGTGTAGAGGCTGTCTAAAGCATGTGGTAAAAAAGCATGAGTGGAGTCATTTTAGCAAAACACAGTCAGCTACCAATAGCCCTATCCCTACAATCAAAGATAGACCCAAGGAGTATAATCTTCTTCTGTTGCTTGAAGTCTTTATCATGTGCAGAAAAGGTGAGAAAAGGAGTTAGAAAAACAAAAAGAGGACTCAAAAAGCCCATGAAGATAATCCACATAGGATCTCATCTGAGCACCAAGACTAATCAGATCTAGTTTGTGGGTGTTCCTTTTAGAAAGGTCAGGAAATACTCTCAAAAGCTTTTTGAAAACACATGCAGAAATAATCACGTGGGCTTAGGGAGAATTATGGAACTTGCATATATGGCGTAAAGGATTCCAAAAGCACTTCTCCTATGGTGTTGAAGCTTCTCCCACAACATGACACTTTGCTGAGTTTTTTTTGGTATACTTTGCACAAGCAAGTGGAAATTTGACCAGCACCATACCATACCCTACCACTCTATTTTTTCAAATATATGGTCTTGTACTAGTTTCCCCTCTAACATACAACTACAATCTCCCATTCCACCATGCAGTCAAACATTGATTATCTATTTGTTGTACAATCTAATCAATTAGCCATTGATGTGTGGTCTGATATTTTGTTGTTGTTGTATACTTTAATCAATTGGCTGTAGCTGGAGGATCAGTTTTAGAAAATTGTGAAACTTCTTTTTCCGAAGTCATTGTCACATCCAATGGGGATTCCAAGATGCATCATCTAAAGCTCAATATCCATCTTGTTATTCTTTGCATACAACATCGATTATCACTAAAGGAGATGATGGCTGATGGAAACCAATCAATATAAATTACAAGGTAGCAACCTTAAAGAGATTAAGTATGTTGATTGAACCCCATCAATTGCTTTTTCCAACATACAATATTTTGGGTACGCCCTATATCCACCATACATTGAGTCTATCAACCTACCTACACTTTTCATACAGGTTGTCTACCATACAAGTTTCTAATGGAAGTTCTCCAATGCATCCTCAATGTTTGTCTACCTGCATACCACATGAAGACCCTCAACACTTCCAACATTCCTCTATCACTATACACCATCATCCAACAAAGAGTGATTGGCTTGAAAAAGAATTTTCAAAATAAGTGTACAACCCAATATGACCCCATAAGTTGTCTGGTCACTAATGCATGCGTTGTACCCATCCAAAACTCAAAGTTGGTACTACTTGATACCTATTTTTGTCATCGATTTATCAAACATTTGGGATGCCAAGTCTTGGTTAGTAATAGTCGTTTCTAATCAAGTTGTGACAATGTCATGTCATGGTCCAATTTACCAAGAAGGAAATACCAAAAGATTTCCCTACATAATGGCGGAGTGGGTTTCTTGAACTTGAAAGTAAGTCTTGAACCATTGGTATGGGTTAATCTTTGAAGGTTTAATTCTAAATATTGCCAAAGATATTAATTTTTAGCCTTCTCCTTGTCTTTTCACAATTTGTGAGGGACACTTGCTCTCTCTTGAGATGCTTGTATTTCCACACCTCACAGTCACTTGAACTTCTTTCATGCATTCTCGTTGTAGCTGGAGTGACAGAACTTTGCATTCAATGATCTGCTTCTATTTATGGTGGTGTGATCTGGTCATTAACTTGTTTCTTTTGTGGTTTTCTCCTCTGCTTTTAGGTTTAAGAAACTTATGCTGCTAACAAGCATGGGCTGGGTGGCCATGGGTTCATTCAGTGTGTGTTTCTGACCTAAGAGAGGACTTAGAGATTACAGATGTCAACTCTGCTGACCTTTGTTTATGCAGTTTTCAGGGAGGTTTTCTTTATGAGTGGCAGTCCAAAAAGGCTCTTTGAGTTCCATCTCCATCACTTAATCAAGGATTTCAACACAAGAAATCTGCTACTTCATAATTTTCTCCTGAGATCTGGCCGTTCCTTTGTTGCATGGTTATGGACACAAATGGTCTCCTCAAAGCTAGAATTGCTAAACATGAAGCTGAGTTGGAAGCTTGGCAAAGAACTAGAAAAGATATGGTGAATATCTTTGCAGCAGTTGGAAGCCCCTGAATCTCAATCTACCCATCTCCAGGTCTCGGTGCTATTCAGGGCAGGCAATCATTAGTACCAGCCTCATTTCCCACCAAATAGGGGCATTCACATCCCAAGGAGGGGGGATAGTGCGTTGTGACACAGGTGTAGATAACCTTAGTGGAAATAATAGTACAAGAGGGCTTAAGAAGCTCTGAGAAAAGGATAAGCAATTGGAGGGTGGCGTGGTCCTGTGGGTCATTGATAATTTCTTGACCGCTTTGGTTGGTGTTTGGCTATGGTTTTATATCTCCAACACTTAGTTTTTTTTGTCTACATTACATGCTTTGTTTCATGGTTATGCTCTTTTGAAGCATTTCTAATTTATGATGATTATTTTTTTTATTTTTTTACTGTGAATCCTTTGTTCTAATAGCGACCAATAATGGCCTTTGTGCTTCTGCTAATGAGTTTAATAATGGTTCTAATCTCTGCTGCTGAGAATTTTTATGGGTGGGGCCCAATAGAACCTCATTTATATATAAATAAAAGATGCTCAAATTAAGTACCAATAAACTTCCTGTTATAGCTTCTAACATGAGTGGCATTCACCATAGACCGGAAAAAAAAAAGTGGGCTTGAGAACCCAAGGCTTGGCATAGACATGGATTATACTGAAGATGAGAATCTGATAAAAAAATTGAAAAAAAAAACTGATCTAATCAAATCTCAAAAACAAAAGTTGTGGAACGACCATGAAGTTATTAATATGAGGAAGTTGAAGTATTACAAAGACTATTAATCCGAGTTTAATTGATTAAAATTATTTTTATTACATTATAAGTTTGAAGAAAATAAATATTGCTAAAATTAGAATTAATACTTATGATCTACATAGTGAAACTGGTTGTTTGACTAACCCAAAACACTTTGAGATAAGCGAATTTGTAAAACTTGCACTACTAATTAAGTAGGATGAACACAACTTCCCTTAAACTTGCCCTACCCTTAACAATGTTTGAAGCAAATTCACTCCATTTTTTTATCCAGATAACACACAAGAACTTATTTCTTATGGAAAATAAATGAAGTGGATAGTTTCATTCCTACTATGTTCAAATGCAAAAATGATCTAATAAAAGAATCTTATACTCATCTCTATTCATCATAGAAATGAATGGCTATTATCATATATCTCTTTTGTTTTGTAGGTGTGTTTGGTCCAAACAAACATGAAAAAAGATATTGATTGCAGTATCCAGACCAACCATAAAGACAGTGCTTCTACCTGTGGGAAGTTGTACAATATAGTTTAACTTATGGAAATAACAACTAGCACAGCTCCAATGATGTATTCTCCAGCCAAGAAAATGACATGTTACATTGGTAATTACATGACACATTAAAATAGATCCTATTAATCAATTTGATTTAAAATAAATATATACAAAACAGATGACCATAACAACTAAATGAAAACCAATTGATGATAATAATTTTTAGCATTAGGGTTAAATTGGAACTTGCCTCCAATAAAGAGCTGTGAATTTGTACTTAGTTCCCTTATTGGAAGAATTGGGAAATAGCCACTGCTAGCGATAGCGGCGCTCCTGCCTCCAAATAAATATCTCAACCGTAATACCAGAGCCATCCAAAGTTACACCAAAGTGGTGGCTATCTATGACAGAAACAAAAAAGACGCTGTACTAATGGAATTTAAGAATGAAATAACGAGTGACACGAGATTCGTGAAGTAAATGGCAAAAAGATGTTTCGTCTGAAACAAACTGATAATGCCTCAGAAGAGAGGAAATGGCTTCTGAGTGAGGTTTTGGAAATAACTCTCTAATGATTACCGTTTGCTGAGTCCATTTTGGTTATACTCTTCAGAGAATCGGAAAACTTAATATCTCCATAGAAATGGTTAGTGTACAAAACGCTGTATGCATCTGTGAAAAGAGAGAAATTAATTTAATTTTAACTTTAACTTCATATTCTTTACATATTTTGTCTAAATACAATCTTCTATTTAAATCATTTATTTGCTTAGGCCAATTTTATAGATAGTGAATTTTATTTTTAAATTTTCAAATTTTAATTTTAAAATTAGGTATGTGTTCCCTCCTTTCTAGTTAATTGTCATGAGTAGACTAAAACATGAAATATTTCAAAGTGCATGTTAGAGTGTTATATAAAAGGAATATCTAGTAAGGAGAAACATTTTTTAAGCCACAATAATTGTATCCATATACATGGGCATGCTCCTCAATACTTTTCTACATGAAACATTTCAAAAATAAAATTGCACTGCTATATTAAGTTGCACACCTATAGGAGTGCAAATAAGTTTTCAAAATTTAAAATTGTAGGCCTATATCTAAGTACACATTTCATGGTTAACTTGCATGAGTTTGTAAATTTCAAAAATTGCATATGAAATTCAAATATTGTAAAGCAATTCACAAGCTCCTCCATACACAAGTGGAATGTAATGTTCTCAACTAATATTTTTAATTTTTTGCAAATGTTGAAACGAAATGCAAAGCCTTGCACTTTCTAATCACCAAGATCCAAATATGAGCAAGGTAAGAGTATACAATGATCAGGAAACTAACTTCTTGCAGCAAGAACCACAGTTCTAAAATGTATGTGATACCAAATGTTTAAATAATTAACCATGTCTTGGCATCATTGTCATCTAGACTTACATTTGAAAGGAAATATGGTGATAAAAACTCGAACTTAAGAGAAACCTTGAAAAGTATCTACAAGCATCAAAGCAAGTCACATCACATTGACTTTATAGACATACTACACAATTGTTTGATGTATTTGATCATTGTTATGTACCATGTAATCGATGATAGGGGTTTGACCAAAGGAGCACAATCCTAACCTAGCAAATTCCCCAATGGTATTTATCAACACCGCCTATTTTTAAAGATAGGTTTTACACACCAAGATAGTAGATTATTGATGTAATTTCATATAGTTAAGTTTCAAATTTCAGTTTCAAGTCTACAAGAGTAGAGATCAATTATATAGACACAAAAGTGAAATAGAATGATAGACATTCATTTTATTAGTCCCAAGGCAATTGTCTAGCAAGTTCCAAAATTTTAACATTGTTAGTTATAATCTATTTATGCGCTAAAGACCAATAGCTAAGCACTTATATTACATTAACACCAACATACTCCTATGTCTCACCCAAAGCATGTTGGTCCCTATATACCATCTACTTGACCTACATGATACAATCTAGGCACACGTTCTCAAGCATACACAGTTTCATAGAAAGCATGAACATCTTTTTTATTGATCAAATGTTTTCACGTAGTACATGTACTTTACATCACTCTAACTATATTTTATCATATACAACAAGGGTGTCTATAAGTGCCTTTCACCCTAATGCTATCTATAACTATTTGTATACATGCATGAAAAATCATGCATTCTTATCTATAGATAAATGTTAAATATAGAGAAATTACAAAGTGTTAAATTATAGTGTCAACATTCTCTTGACACAATATCATGTTTTTTCCCTCAAAACACAAAATGGTATAAAATAAATGGGACAATCAAAACTCAGAATTCATGCCCTTGGAGTTGCTTCCTTTTTTGGTACATAATTAATTGTATGCACAAGTTTGAGTGCATCTACAAAAACCTAAGGGAGAAACTCATTATTCCAATGTACAAGGCTAGATGCCAAGCACCCATGTGTTGCTAAGTTTGTGATTATTATCTAATGACATCATTATCCAAGATTATTATTTGTGTAAATTGTTCCTTTAGTTATTTCACATTACTTGGTGCTTGATAGAAGTTCTTATTAGTAGAGTAAGTTTGCTTGCAATTCTGAATTTACCTTAACTTAGTGCACTATATGTTGTGTGTATGTGATCATCATACATTGGAGCAATGCATCATTTTTTTGATTAAAGATCTCAAACTAAGCATTCAATATGAACCAATTAAACCTTAAATGCATTGTATTTAGCAATCAACACTAGGCACTCTATTAACCAATTATTTGAATTAGTAGATGTTTCCAAGTTAATTGAGGATGTAATGGCTTTAGCAAGTCTCCAACTAATTGCTCAATGACAATAATATCTATTTTACCCTTAGAGATGTTCATGTTAAATTTTTCTCTTGCATTGGTTGATTCAACCTCTTGTTTTTTTTTGCAATAATCCTCTTGTTGCAATCACTATACCTCCTATGTAACTATCTCTTCTTCTACCTTTCTATTCCTTTCATTTTCCTCTTTATGCCTCAGTTTTGGTAGTTTCTTCTTAAGTGCATTTGTTTTCCATCACATTTTGGCGATCTTCTTTGTTGACCTATTTTAGGAATTACTCTAGCCCCACACATATTAGTAGGGGAATGAGTAGTGGAAAGATCGAAGTCATAAAGCTATATCATGAGCATTTAGGTTCTCATGAGGTCCAATAATCTATTGAAGGAAAGTTGCATCTTATAAAACATATAGGAAGACTAATACAACATTATCTTATAGGTGACATAAATATTGGTTTGCTTAAAACATGCATTGAGTAATCTCTTCCTTGGTCTCTAGAAATTCTTCAATTGTATATGATTAGGCCATGGAATCAAAAACACACTTCATTATCTACCTATTAAGAACATCCATTTTATCTATTATGGATTTTTTCTCTTATTGTGCCTTTATCAATTCATCTTTCAAGTAACTTGTCTCTTTTGCTTGTTGTCAAAGTTAAGTTGCATTCCTAGCAACAATGTTGTTCATTTTTCAAATTTTACTTAATGAATCTAATATACCATGTAACTTCATATGTGCAGAGTTGTCAACTGACATCCTTTCATGTACAAACAACATCTTTTGAGATCTATTAACTTTAGTTTCAATGGTCACTTAAAGGTTCAACATAGATATCTAAAGCACATAAGCTCCATGTGTGCCTTATCTACATGTGAGTCCAATTGTAATACTAAGTTGTTTAGTACATGTTTGAGTTATAGTGGCTTTTGTGTGTGTGGAATTTTTCATATCCATATCCTTTATAGGCATAGTTAGCAACAATTGCAATTATAATTATTATTGTTATTGACCCTAATCATCACTTACCATTTATGGTACTTCAAAATTTGGTGATGGAGGAGGTGTGAACGTGTCAAATGTAGTTATCTCTACTATTGTGACTTTGTTTGCATTTAAGATATCCACACAAAAGACTAAACAATAAACTTATGGTTGTAGGCTTGCTTGGGAATATTCTTAGAGAAAAGTGGAGGCACAGATAGTGAAGTAACTCATTGTTGATATTTTATTAGTTCTTTGATTTTAAGTATTGTGGTATGTAGTCTCTTTACCTACTTTGGATGAGAAGCAATCATCTTACATTCACCCTTTTCAAGGGCAACCTAACCAAGTTTTGCACCCTAGTTTTATTTAGGAAGGGGCCTTGGACCTAGACAATCATCATCTTCATCTCATCATTTGAGCCTTTTTCTTTCTTTATTTACATCAAAAACACCACCATAAGTTTTCACACAATAGGATCTAAACTTTGGATAGTTCCTCTTAATTTTTTAATCCTTGGATATGATGACACCTCATGTTTGGATATGATGTCCACAAAGTGGACCTTTGTGAATTACTAGTAAAACCCAAACCTACCTATTGGAAACTATTAATCTATGCATTATAATTTAAGCACGTTATCCCACATCTACATGTGTGGTTGAAGGAGGTGGAGTTTTCCTAATTTCTTCCAAATAACAAGGTTGTAGAGTTCTGGTACATATTGAATGACTAAGGATCTAAAACAAAAATATGCACCCTTGTCCCGCAAAAAAATCCTTTCATGACCTCATTCACTAGATATATAGAATAATTAAAATAAACATGGCAATGCATGATCTAATAATTAACATATGTTGGACCTTTAATAATTGATTCTCCTCATGCTTTCTATAACTTCAATCTCATGCTTGTACAATAATTTCAATCATATGCTTATGCAAGCATCTCATAATTCGAGGTTTGGCACAATATCAACCAATAACCATTTTGTTCCTCAATGACCTTTACCAACTACTAAATCATATTCCCCTTAGGTATGTTCTTTATAGCCTACTCTATATTCCATAGGGATCCTCCTTAGGGTCCTTAATTTTATTACAATTGAGACTTTTAAACTCAAATATGATCTTGAAGTTAATGACCATGTGTGCTCCCATAAATATAAAATTGCATTACAGAAATGATGGAATTGCAATGTCCCTTTTGTAGGCTTAATTGTTTGGCAAGGACCCTTAGCCTATTTTTTATTCATGTAGGTTAATTGGGCTTATGATAATGAAATAATTAATTAATTTTGTAAATTCAAACATTTTTATGTAAAAGTGATTTATTTCAAGTCCAAAAAGAAAATTAAACTCATAAAGTCACTTTATGGGGGAAATAAAGTATAGTTTCTCAAATGTTCAAAAGGTGGTATAAAAGGAGATTGGAATGGACAAATTGATATATTTTTGGCAATTTCATCTTCTATTGTGGAGTTTGAATATTTTTCTCAATCTGAAACCCTGGGATAAAAATCCCTAAGGGAAAATTGGTTTGGAAGAAGAATTTCTTCCTAGCCAATACTAAGGTGAATTCATATTAGATTCACAACTAACTGGATTGAAAAGTTGTTGAGACTCATTAATTAACAATACAATTACATTTTTATAAGAACAAATAACTTTTCCTACAACCTATTTAGAGCATGAAGATAAAGTAGTGAATGAAGTCATTCATTGATTTTTTTTATTTTTACAATTGGTAGAGTTGATTTTGGATGTCAGTTGTGCCTAAGGTAGACCATAAACTAGTTGCCTAAGGGTAAGGTCCCATGGGAGGGCTTTAGGATCTACTTTGAAAGAGAAAGGAATCTCATGAAGCAAAAAAAAATATGTGATTAAATAGAATAATTTCCTCAACAATAGCAGCCCCTACTTTTTAGTTTGAAAATTTAAGCAGGTGCAATTGAGATGGGGCTATAAATTACCCCACTTGCTTAGGCTTTTTTTTGTCGCTTGTCAATCATATGGAGTTTTTATATTCCCACCAAAAAAAAAATTATATATATTTATTTACTCTATTGAATTGAATATGTAAAATCATAAAATTAATTAGACCACCAGCTTCTCTAAATTTAGGAGCTCAAACTACACTACAAAATTCATAGCACCACCTACTTTAAAATAATCCTAAAAAATTTCAGTAATACCCACTGAATTTTTTTAGAAAGCCCCCCTCCATGGCCTAAGTGAATAAGGGCATGGTAGTTCAATAAATGATATCTAGTAAAGGAAATTTTGTGATTATTAAACATTTATTATAAACTTAATGTGTGGCATGTGGAGAGGAATGTGAGGGTGTTGTGGTAAGCTACAACACCATTTATGAAGTTTTAACATTTTAAAAATAGTCATTTGTGTATCCATAGAGTGGGGCATCATTCCATTGGTCACATGGACCTACAATCAAGGAAGTTTAAACTATTTTGAGTCATTTTATGCATATTTTCAGGCAATAGTGGCCAAGGAAAAGGAGAGTAAACTTTGTAGCATCTATGAAGAAGGTCAAATAGGTTTTAAAAGAGAAGATAAGGGTGTTTGTGTAACCAGTGATTCATTGCATCAACCTCATCCATTATTCCATGATTTTTTAGGATTCCTTTATTGTAAGGGAATATAAAACTACACACAGTCTTCAGTCACCACCTGTAACCATAGATATTGATCTAAAGTTTGTATTTGAATGCTAGTACTAGCAATCGCACCTTGTTGTGCAATGGGTATGCCAAAAAGGTGTGGAAGGTCAATTATGGAAAATTTTGGTATTTTTTTATATATATTTGTGTAGTATATGAGGCTAACTGATAGGATATTTAGCAAATTATGTTTTGTGCAACAAAGCTCTCAATAGATAATTGATAGCTTTAAATCAATTATGCATCCTCTTACAAGGATCCAAACATGGCTAAAATAAAACATCATAATCAAGAAGATAATCAATCTCCATTATCAATAGGCTCATGTTATGTTTGGAATAGGGAGAGAGGAAGCAAGAGATGGACAAAAAGATAGAGAGACAAAGACAAAGACAAAGGGATGGATAGAAAGAGGGAAAGATAAAAGGGGGAAGATTGAGAGAGAGAGAGGTAAGGAGATAGATATATAGAGGAAGACAGAGATGGAGATGGAGATGGAGATGGAGATGGAGATGGAGATGGAGATGGATATGGAGGGGGAGAGATAAAGAGAGAGGATAGAAAGATATATAGAGATGGAAGAGATAAATATATAGAAAGGGAGAGAATAAGAGGGGGAGAGATAGAAAGATAAATATAGAGCTATGGAGTGATATATAGAGGGAGAGAGAGGGAGAGATATATAGGTGGAGAGAGATGGAAAGATAATGATATAAAGATAGAGGGAGAGATGGAAGAAGGAATATGGAGAGATAGAGATATAGAGGCAAAGAGACATAGATATAGAGCTCTAGGAAGAGGGATGGAGAGAGCAAGACATGTCTAGAGATAGGGGAGAGATGAAGATAGAAGGAGAGATGGAAGAAGGAATATGGCGAGGTAGAGATATAGAGGCAAAGAGACATAGATATAGAGCTCTAGGAAGAGGGATGGAGAGAGTAAGACATGTCTATAGATAGGGGAGAGATGAAGATAGAGAGAGAGAGGAAGAGGGGGACAAATAGATAAAGATAGAGAGGAGGAAGAGAGATAAAATATAACATATTCATTGGTTACCCAACAGTTTTCACCTAAGTTTTAACTTAAAAGTGAATAACTCAAGTTCCAAAAAACATAGAAATGGAACTTTTCCTTTTCAATAACATAATTGCACATTGCATAAATATTTCCCACATATCATTGCATAAATATTTCCCACATATCATTGCATAAATAAAATAACATTACATAATTCCAAGTAGATGAAATTCATATTTTTAAATACATGTTACAATTGTTCTATGATCATGTTCATATAAAAATTTACCACTTACAAGAGTTCAAGATCAAGGTGTCCTCATTTGGATCACATTCCTTTTGTTCCACAAGTCTTAGTTGTCGACTACAAGAGGGAGAGCATCACCCAAGCGCTTTTCCTCCAACCACGGACTTAAGCGGTCCCCCACACATCTCCTAACTAGTAGATGGCTCTACCCTTCAACAAAGAGTTTGGTATGGAATCTCTCTAGAAATGCCTACTTGGGCACGGTGTCATGTCCTACATAACTAGTTACTATCATACACTATGGATACCCACCAACTATGCATGACACTTCTGACTAGCTATGCAATCCTAGTGTACAGTGAACCAACAAAGTGTATGCAGTGGCTTCTACACTTACTTTAGACAAAGTTTTCATATAAATATATACTAAATCCACTTTTTATGAAGTGATTTCATATGCTCACCCACCCCCTCACTCGACTTGGAAACTCTATTGACCTGTGAAAGCTCTTGTCTTGGTTTGACCTCAAGATTTAAATGATAAAAACAAGATTTCATACAAAAGTGATAACACATTTATTTTGATCTAACTAACTAATTAGATTTAACCCAACCTCATGAATACCCTATTACACATTTGTAACATTCCAGGGACTAGCAAGTGCCTCTTATTCAAGTTCTTTCTTTTAATCATAGGAGTAACGACTCTCCTAGTTCATGCATAATTAGTTAATATTGACAACACCATGTCACCGACTGGACACACCTGGTCTCAATCTAAAGCACTGTCAATATGTCAATATGTATAATAGTCTAGAATTAAACTTGGTTTGAAGATTACTTCTTCGTATTGAGCTTTAGATTCTTTGTTGTCATACCTAGTATGGCTCCATCCTTCTAGGATGTCATAACCAATCTAGTTATTCTTGACATTAATTATCATTTGATTTGATTCAATATAAAATCTCATGTCCATAGTAATACCCCATCATAAGTCAGCATAATAAGCTATTTAACTTCTAATAAATGAACTAAGAACCTTTCAACTAATCTCTAATTTCCTCATGGTTCTTTCCAAGTTATCCTTTGCATTATTTATATAGGGTTCATACATTTATATGTACATAGACATTCATATATCTTTTCTTTAAATATGACTCACATATTCACATGTTAAAATGTATGATAAGTCGATATCCAATTTGGAAATCATTTCCTACTTGAGAGGAGTTTGTTCTTTTGTACCTTGAAATCTCCTCGCATTATGACTTTGGTTTGTCGAGACGTAAAGTCCTCTTCTTTTAAGATTAGAATATCGTGAATAGGTATTAATAGACTCTTGGTCAAATATAAGATAATATCATTTAAAAAGGTAATTAGAACGTATATATCTCTAATACATTTTTCAACCCTATTGTTCAATATAATTATAAACACATGTATTCAAGTGTATACCCAAACCCTAGAGAATAAACTAATATCCTACTTTCAAGGGTTATAGACAATCGAGAATGTAAGTTCTCCGCCCATGGTTAAACTACCAACTTAGGTATTCATTTAACATCATACCCTAGATAATGATGACATAATACTTCTATCATGATATCAATCCTTTCCATTTCAAAACAATATAACTTATTCAAACAATACATATACCATACTATGTTTTAGATATTATCATAATACCTTTTAACTTCACTTTACTACATCAATCAAACATTACAATCAAGATAGCTAAATATCATGCTATTAAGATTTCTTAATCCAGCTTGTATATAATATAGCTAAATTCATAAGCACTTCATAAACTATTCAATAGCTATAATATGCAAACAACGATTGTACAAGCACTTCCAAACAATAATAAAATGTAGTTTCAAAATTGGAAAGATAAAGAAAAGTAGATATATCAGCATGCCCGGTATTTAGCTCCCAATAAATATCTCACAACTCCTTGCTCAATGTAAATTGCTCTACTTGCTTCCTCCTCTATTCTCAACTCTTCTTGATGCTACTAAATAAATAAATTCCATACTCTTCAAACTTACAATGAACTACTCTCAAACTAGCAAATTTACTGCTCACAAACTAACAAATATACTGCACAAAAACTAACAAAAACACTGCTCTCAATCTCACACGAATACTCAGACTAATTTTAGAATGAATGGGCAACCAAACACTATGTTATTGCTCTCTATTTATACAAAAATGGATAGAATTTGTTTGCTAAAAGAAAGGTACATTTGATGCCACTTCTCAATTCCCTGCCACCTCTCCAAATTTTTTTGTTGAATATAGTCTTCAAAACCAAGTCGAACTCTCAATGCCACAGCTAGCTTTGACTTGGTCTGCACGCTCACACCTCATGCCTCACTTGGTTGCTGATTTCTTATTCTAATCTGCTTTGAAAAAGTCTTCTAAACAAATAGCCCTCCTCAAAATGCCACGGCTGGCATAGGTGACTTAATACTTGTTTGTTGGCAGTTTGTGGTTTGCAACAAAGTCTCTCTATTGGCATGTTTGGAAATTCCAAGACAAATGCAAATTCTATCACCCATTCCATCGCCCTAGTTGTGGTTGTTACTACAACTGTTCAACAAGATAGCATATCTTAGCCACTATCGTCACAATTTTAGTAGTTTATCAAGTGCATTTTGTGGCGCTAGATTAGAGCAACCACTTACCTATTCTAACTGCCCTTTACTTGGTCCAAGCACTCTTCTAAATGCTACACAATAATGCTTTGAAACTCTCTTTATACTTTTCCACTTATTGTGGCATTTATGCCATTCCTTCCTTTGCAATATATGTGCCAAAGTTGGGCGGCCTAATGTCTTTAAACAACTATAATAAATGGTTTCCACTTTTCCATTACGTGGCCTATATGCCTCTATATCTTGTAGCTTGCTCGCCATATAATATGGCAGCTAATGTGCATTTGTTACAGCCATTTATTCCTACCGCAAACCTCTCCATGCGTGGCAATTTGGCCGACGATATGGCTGCCATCATTATATATATATATACCATAATAAATATACAATATATTTATGTACGATAATTATTTAATATAATAATATATACATATATTAATTTGTATATACGATAATATATAAATCGAATAATATATATATATAAATGTATAGTCATCATTCAATATATTAATATATATATTTATACGACTATCTATCAAATATAATAGTATATAATAATCATTTAAACAATATATATATATATATATATATGTCTCACCTAATTATCGACTTTATGTATATACGTACCTATACATATCCCCTTATACATATATTTATATATATTCACCATATTTATATTCAAATACTCATTTCATACACATTGTATACTAAGAGTTTCATCATTTTTGTTTGATTTGATTAAACAATCAAGGTGGTTCAAAGACGCTCAAAACATAGCTTTTAGCTATCAACCAAAAAGTTATCAACTTAGGTTTAGAACTTGTTGACACCAAACTCAGACCAACTCCTTTAAGTTCCACTATCATGTGCAGTGCGTGTGTGCATCTACTCAGATAGATATACTCTCCCTCCCCCTCTAGAGGGTTCGAACCTTTCTTGCACCCAACTTCATGCACATGTCTATAGTCAATTGATACATATAAATCATATTCATCATATCTCAAAAACATCATTAAAGCATTTAAAGAGTAATTCATCATAATGCATATTGATATATTTCATTCATCTATTGAACATATTAAAGCCATAATCTTACATTCAAATCATATTTACTCATAAGGGTAAAAGTAATTTGGTAATAGTATAGGAGCGAATTTGCACCCCTTGTGTAAGTTCCCCTTCTGCATCCCCTCACCACAGAAAATCAAACCCGAAGGCAAAATTTCACATCACCCACCTGCCTTCCACCACTTGGCACATGTTGTGTGTGTCGATAGGAGAATTTTCATTAGGGATTCGAGCGCAGTGCATAGACGTCTACACAACGCACTGTTGTCCCTAACAGATTCCTATCTTTGGAGTTCGCAGGGACGTTACACTCCTCATTAGGGACGAATTGTAACACCTCTATGCAACCAACCAACCCGAAAATGGCTCCTTCTCTTCCATTTTGATCTTCAAGTGCATCCATTTCACTATCGCTTCATCTCTTTAGCAACTCTCTACACACTCATTCATCTTCTAGCAATCTATCACATTCTCTCAAGCAATTTTCACAAGTCCATTGAGCATTGCAGCAAGCAAGCTTGTTACTCCATCAATTTCATCCTTGTACATGTGGTGCTACCATAGAAGTTGACAGTTTGGAGTCTTATGAGACCTCCCTTTGTCACCGTTGTGGTCGTGTCGAATTTTCCAAGCCCGTTGCTCACATTATCCCTTCATTGGCCTCGAGAGCCTTTGGGTGGAGGTGGTATCACTTTGTTTTCCTTTTGTGGTTTGATAGAGTAGTGTAGCATCTTTCGTAGTGTTCAATACTCTCTTTTCTTCTTTCCTTTATTGTACTTTCTACTTCGGGGATTTTTTGGTTGTCCATGGAGGTGGAAACACCAAAGCAGGGTTTGACTGAGGCAAACCCTATACAACCCAACATTTTTCCCCCCTTGCTTGTGTGTAGGTGAACGTGTATGTGGAGCTTGTTGGCGAAATGGAGCTTTAGTGAGTTGATATTCATCACCCTTGTCTTTATCTACCTACTTCATCTTTTATGTAGTTACTTTTTGCACTTCATAATTTTGTTTATTTTGTTAAAGCTAGTTAGCTAGGCAGTTAGTAGGCTTCTAGTGTTTTACATTGTATTTTACGTTTTTTGGCCATATAGACGCCAGTGTGCGCATTGTCATCCCAGACCCGCACTACCATCCTTGGACAGAGAGTTGTCTGAGGTGCAGTTTGAGCTCCAAAAACTGACTCATCTAGCCCCATTTAAACTTTCAGCTCTATAGAGTGATAGAAGCACTTGAGAGTGTTTTTTATTCTCTATTCTCCTCCCAAACACCCATTAGCTTGAGGTAAGTTAGGGCAGCCCTCTGCTCTCGACTCTTCGTGACCTGGAGCCTTGGTGTGGTTGGTCCCCCTCTCTTACAGTAACTTAAAAATGAGGTGTAACAAATAAAGATGGAGAGAGATAGGGAGATAGAGAAGAAGAGGTCAAGAGATATAGAGGAAGAGGGAGAGGGAGGGATAGAGAGGGATATAAATGGAGAGATAGAGTGATAAAGAGATAGATATATAAGGAGATATATAAATAGAGGGAGAGGGAGAGGGAGATAGAGAGATATAAAAACATAGAGAAGTAGAGATAGAAAAATAGAGATGGAGAGGAGAGATAAATAGGGTGATAAGGGGAGAGAGAGAAAGAGGGAGAGATAGATATATAGGAAGAGAGAGAGAGAGAGAGAGAGAGAGAGAGAGAGATATGGGAGAGAGAGGGAGAGATAGAGAGATAGACACATAATGGGAGATGATAAGAGAGGGAAGGGGAGAGATAGAGATAAGGGGCTTAGTGTGGTAGTGGTGAGTGGGGAGAGAGAAAAATAGAGATAGGAGGGAGGAAATAGAGGTGTGTGTGTGCGAGGAGAGAGGAATATGGACATAGAGATAGAGATAAAAGGGAGGGAGATATATATAAATACATAGAGAGGGAGGAAGAGAAATAGAGAGAGGATAGAGTTGAAGTAGAGATATATAGAAAGAGGGAGCAATTGGGAGAGAGGGAGAGATAGAGAGATAGATAAAATGGTAAATATAGTAAGGGAAGAGACAGATACAGGGAGAGGTAAGGAGATAGAGATAGGGAGAGACATGGAGAGGAAGATAGAGATGGAGATGGAGATGGAGATGGAGATGGAGAAAAATCTTTCACATCTTGTGTAAATACATTGCCTAGTGAATGTGGCTTCCAAGTGGCACCATAATATGCTCCAAAAAAGATATCAATGTAGAAGTTATAGCTTCAAATAAACTATACATCCACTTACAAAGATCCAAACATGAATGAAACAAAACCTTTGAATTAGGAAGATAATTACCTTGGCTCCATTACCAAGATCATGGTATGTTTGCAATAAGGAGAGAGGTAGAGAGAGGAGAGATAGAAATAGAAAGAGGGAGAGATAGAGGGGGGAAGAGCGAGAGAGATGGGGGGAGAAGGAGATAGAGATAGAGATGGAGAGAAACATTTATTTGTTAAAAGAAAAATTGTCCTTAGAGCCCCTCATGTATTAAGTAGTAGAAATAGATTAATGAGCATGGGAATTTATTGTAGGATGAAGTGGCACCCAATGATCTTTGAAAGGAAAATAAACCCCATTTATATGTCATATTGCTTTTTTATCTTTTATCATAAAGAGACCCTTCAAAAAAGTATCTCAGCTCCACTTTTATATGGTTGGGAGTTGTAGTTATCTTTTCAAGTGAGTCAGATTTGTCTTTCTTCTTATGCTTGCCTTACCATAATTTTTTTATTTAAATTAGTTTACAATATATTTCAAATATATGTGGAATTACAATATATTTCAAATATGGGGTTGGGGCCCTAGCTTCGATTGGCTAAATCTTTCTGTGCGGTTGCTCCACGAGTCGTCTCCCCACCGGTGTAAATTCGTCTGGCGCCGCGATCCGTTAAAAAGTTTACGACGCTTGATTTATAGGGTCGTGCTACCGCTTCGCCCAATCTAAATATATATATATTTCAAATATATTTGGAATATTCAAAGGTTTTAAAGAAATAGTTGTATTTAAATAGTGAGAATGATGACCTTTTTTAAATATATCATTTATCAAGGTTTAATTTTCCGATATGATTGATCTTTATTTGACCCTTGAATAATTTTGATGGATTCGATCATTTACTCGTGATAATTTAACCAAATTATAACTTATAATTTATATATACGCTCCCTCATAATATTATAATCTAACATATAAAAAAATCATAATCCAAATTTTTTCGTATATAAAATAAATTATATAAATATCTATATACCATTATTTTCCCCTTGATTAAGTATATCAATTATTTTAATTTAGTTAAAATAATATTTTATAATGTAAAAATACTTAAACATTAAAAAGTATACAATTATATTAATTTTAGAAAATAAAAACACTTAAAAATTAAATGATTATAATCACACTACAAACTAAAGAGTTTCAATTTAAGTTTTATAATGAAGGTAAAATTATGATTTATAACATAAGCTAGATGTCCATCCGTTGTTTCCTTAAAAATAATTATAATTTAAAAAGGAATGTAAGATTTGATCTCAAAATTGTGATGGTGATACAAGGGTCATCGATGGTGCCATGAGGGAGGCGATCTGCGATGTGAGCTAGGGCATGTTTTCCCTACTCGTCGCCCTCCTTTCTCTTTGCTCTACAGGTTGTGGGGATTTGGGTGCTTTCTAAGTTTTCTGGTTGAGCATGGGTGTTTGGGGTGGTATTTTGTGGGGTTTTGAGAGGGTTTTTGGCATGGGGAATTATTGCAAGTTTGTGGAGTGTTGATTTTTTTCTTTGTCCAAATTGTTTGTTGCTTATGACTTTGAGTGAGGATGTAACCATGAATTCTACACAAATTTGTAAAATAAATTCAAGTAGAACTCCCAATATAGTTCAAAAAACCTTCACACTTCCACCTAAGAAGTAAAATTGTTCAAACTCTAATACTGAATTTTAGATATAAAGGTGAACAACTATAAAATAATAATATAAATTTAACTATTAATTTGATTTAATTAGTAGCAAACTAAATGAGGATAACATAAACTAGATCTAAAAGAATGAGAAAAATGGAATAGAAGAAATAAGCACATAACATAGTGTTTATGTTGAGAAAACCTTTTGAGGAAAACTCCACCAAGAAAGATAGGCCCAAGTTTGTATTATCTTAAAAAATAGGAGTTACATACACTCCTTCCTTTATCTTCTTCTATCTTTAATCCTTCAATGCCCATAGATAGAGTTCTTTAACTCTTTACACAACATACACATCACCTCTTAAATAAAATTTAAATCCTATAAATGAGGCATCCAAGTTGGTTTCACATCCCAACTCCCCAACTTGGAATTCTACAAGCTTGATTAACATCCAATGTAGGTTCCAACCAAATTACTAACCTATCTCATTTGGGCACCTAGTTTGTTGTTAGTTTTGTTGACACTTTGTGCCACCCTTGTTTTTGTAAGGCCTTTCTAATGTTCAATCAACTTGGTTTTTATGAGTGGACGCATAATTCAGAGGACAGGTTCCTAACTAAATAGTTCACCAAACCCTCACAAAGGCTTCATTAAATTATCAACTGGAGCTTGTAAGCTTTTGATAGTGTTGGCACTATATGTGCATTCAAGGATCCCAACTACACCCTCTATCGATGAAACATAGGTGGTCACACATGTAATGAAAACTATAAAGGTTGGAAAGGAAAGTAAACTATCACATTGCAAAATAGGGGAATGACATGAATCTGTTGCTTACGCTACAAGTACCTTCTACTTAACATTGTAACTACTAACTAATGAATTTGAACTTGCAACTAATTAATACTACTGACTTCTAACTCCTAACTCTTCCAGAGACTAACTCAACATGATGTTACAAAATGTAATTCATGCTACAATACATTATTCATGGAATCCACAGACATATGAGTGAGAATTCAAATAAATGGATATATCAATATAACATCTAATCTAATGTAGAAAATAAGATGGGTTGGCAGTGCCTTTAGTGGCCCTTGCTTCAGTTGTTGCGCACATAGTAGATATCAATAATGCACTACTGATCAACAAATCATGACAGTAACTAAACTCATTTATTGCATAAGAACTAAACTTATTACATTCTGATAAGAATCTTCTGAATATTTCCCATTTAGAGATACATATCTATTACAACTAAATAAAAGAAAACTAACAACAATGAAATATTTTCTAGTAAAATAATCCAAAAACTAGAACTAAAAACTAGATTTGCTCCTCAACCATCGATCCCAATATATAGGCACAAGAGGAGTTTTATTCACACAAGGACTAAAAACATAATATAAATGCATACGTCCACTCTCCCTCAAGAATAGGGAGAGGAATTTAGTCTATGTAACTCATAACCATAATTGAAAAAGGAGAGAATTCAAACTACAACTTTTCCTTAACAGTATGATAGAGATGTGCTCTATGCAAATTGTCATGTTATTAATCTTTCTCACTCACAGTAGACTCCTTCTTTTGGTCATCTTATGTGGTGTTGGTGGTGACTCACAGTTTGACCATTCAATGGTCATCTTCATTCCTTCTTGGAGTTCTCATATTCCAAGCATTCTAGCTTCGTTGCAACTAGTTGTGATCTTATGTTGCAGGTTGTAAATCTAGTTGTTGTGGGCTATAATTCTCCTTAGCTACAAAAGGTTATTTTCATCCTAAAGCATACACATCATTAATAATCATGAATCAAGCATAGAATCATACTGAATTTCATGAACATTCATATATCTACACATACAAATACCATCATATCATAATTATATTTCCACACACTAAAGTTTGGTTTAAGATGCATGGAAGATATAAAAGATGTATGTCTTAGGATTGTCTATGAACTTGGTAGGTTGAAATACTAACAATCATGAACTTAATGAAATAGAACTAGTTATTATCTAAGCTCATCATTCCCCCCAACTAAGCCTTTTGCTTGTCCTTAAGCAACTTTCAAGGCTAGATGTTGTACTACAGGGTTATTTCTCTAAGATCTTCCATAATGTCAACTCTCTTCGTCTACTTCAGATAGTAGCCCTTCTGATTTGAAATCTTTTCCAGCCTTTATTGAATACATAAGACAACTGAGAGGGGGGGTGAATCCGTTGTACCTTAAAACTTCAAAACCATCACAAACATTCAAATCCACATTAATTCAATTATCCATTAAACTATTAGAATGATTCAGCACGAAAGCAAATAACAAGAATAGAACCAAATCAACACCATACACAAAGGAACACTAGATTTATGTGGAAAACCCAAGATGGGAAAAACCACGGTGAGGATTAACTCACAATATAAAGTAATATCAACACCAATTACAAAGGTCTCACTACCTAAAAGAAAGAAAGGCTCACTGCCAAAATAGAAAAGAAGATAGAGATGAGTGTTACAATGAGAAATCCATCTCAATACAATAAAAAAGTCCACCACAGCATCACCAACACCTTCATAGTATTGTTGAAGATTGTAGAAACCTTCTACTCACTGCATCCAATAGTATAACACATGAAATCTCACACTTCTCTGCACAAATTTCCACCTCACAACTCTGCAATTTACACATTCACATCACACACTTCTATCTTTGCATCCCTCAACAACTCAACACATATTTATACCATCTTCAACCTTGAAAGTGTTCTCTAAGGTCGAATATGCACCTCAACCATGCAAATTCAAATTAGGTCAACACCAAAAACATTCCCATGGTGGAAAGGAATGAAGGTGGACCACAACACATCTTAGCTACAACCCAAATCTACTCATACATTCCACACCATGCTTCCACAAACACCGAAGCAACTCCACAATTAGTGTAAACACCCAAGGTCGATTGAACATGTGTTAACACCATTAACATTTAAGTACGCACTTCATCAAATTGAAAAGACAACTCAAGGACCACACACCATGCTTGAACACGATCTAGAATATTCCACAAATATCCTAAAATCCAACAAATTACTTCGCAACAACTTTCACCAAAAGAATATACACACCCAACACACTCAAATAATTTTTCCATACACTGCAACTCAAGAAACTAACTTTTGAAGCACCAAACCTCAAACAACTTCAACAGAAGAAAAATAGAAACACTATCAGCACCCTTCTAGATCCACAAGACCTGAAACCATTCTACGAAGAAATGCGAAGCAAAAACATTTCTCCCAAACACCTCTACAATACACAGTTCACATGCTGGTGAACACAATGCAACACCTTTGAACACCTTTGAACAACATATTTGTTGAAAATTAAGGTAATATTGTAGCTTAAAACTTGTAAAACTATGAGACTATAGATCTAATTAAGTGTTCTTCGTCACAATTCTTTGTGTATGATTATTTTTTTAAAACAATTTTACCAATTGTAGAAAGAGAAAGAAGATTGTAGAAGAATGAGACAAGGAGATAGAAGTGACACAAAATATATGTGGACAAACCCTTTTCGGAAAAAACTCCAACAGAATCAATAGTGCTTGTATTATTTAACCTCAAAATAATATTACAATAATACTATATCAATCCTTGATTGATATGCTTCCTTGCCTTCAACAATCCTTCTTCACAACCTGTAATAAAATCTCATGTAACTCTCATACACTTTCTTCAGCACAAGCTATCCATGCATTCCATGTGACCAAGCATGAATCCACACATCCCATGTCATGCTTCAAACCCTCACACATGCACAAGCTCAACATGCTAACCTACTGCAAACTCTAATGCACTTGTTGCAATTAATAGACAATTAATGAGCCTGTAAACTCCATAAGAGTTGTACAATATAAGAGCATAAAGCTCCTCACAAATATCTATGCCTAGATTGTGCAAGTAGAGTTCCACAATGTAATCTGAATTCAAACCAAATTCTTCCTCAATTTAGGCACCCCAAACTGAACACTTAACTGAACTCTGGTCAAGAAAATATTTTGCAAGCATCACCTCAAAGTTGGCGCCCAAGAATGGGCCACCTTATCTAAGCCTTGTAAATATCTTCTCATGCAAAAGGTGTTAACTCAAAGATGCCAACGGGCTGTGTGGGTCCAAGTCAATCTTAGTTAGTGAAACATATCTCCACCAATTCATACAAACATTATGCATGATTGATCATCCCCTTGGCGAATGTATCCATCTGTTATCTATCAATGGCTGAAGTCAACCAGCATTCAGCTCAAACTAACTACAGCTGGCGAAGATAATTGAACCATAACTAAACTGAACTTAAGCCCCAGAGACTCAACTCATGTAAATATCAATCCTAATTTGTAGGATCTTTTACATGCATTACTTCAAGTATTTATCAATCCTCCAAACAGTTAACTTAAGCAAGGTGGGTTCCACCTTCCATGTGGGCACCCCATGTGCTCCTATCTTGTTGGAGCTCTTCTTGGATGTCCCCACATGTTCCTATCATTTAATAATAATCACAAATGTTAATTTACATGTTCATTTCATTCGAATTTAATCTCTTTCTAATCCTAGTGTTGGGGAACACCTGCCAAGGACTTAGGAGATACATGAAATGTGTCTAGGATTTTAATTAAATTGCATCCTATTCCCAACATTCTCCCACTTGACATTATACATTGTAATTATTCTAAGCAAGGAATCATTATTATACAACCTTCTCATCAGGTCTATGAAAGACTCACATCCATTTCCAGGTGTAGGCTCCTTGGTCTTTACTGTTGAAAAACTTTTATAACAAGTAACAATTCCAACACATATCTCTTAACATAAGAAATATCCAACCTAACCCAAGTCTCTCTAGTATCCATGAGCACCCACCAATCAATCCATGTCATCTTCAAATGCAACCTGCATAATCATGAAGCTCCAAGCAAATGATTAATACTCAAAACCAAAGAGAACTACATCCTCTCCAAACAAAGAACAATAACACCTTTACCAAAGAATCTAAGGGTCCTCCATGAAACAAGATGTTAAAACCTCTTCAAATCGCATGAAGATAACCATATCCTACCAAAGCTCCCACTGAACTGTGATACCAAACTATACATGGCAACAAGATAAACATCAAACCATCACTATCAAAAGCTCCCACTGAAACATGTAACCAAGCTATCCATGACATCGTGATAACCATCTCCTAAATGAAGATCATCCATGGCCTCAACACAATCAAAGAATCTATTGTAAATGACACAGCTCCCAAAAGGTCAAGAAAACCATAATCTCTAAACCAAGAAGATAAAACACACTTCTTTTACAAATCTATAATAACACAATAGTAAAAGCTCCCACTACAGCCAAAAAACCTTCAAACTTTTAAGAGAAGGGCATCCCAAACTCTACCCAACCATTAGCTCTAATACCAAATGTTAAAAATGGAGGTAATATTGTAGCTTAAAACTTGTAAAACTATGAGATTGTAGTTCTAATTAACTATTCTTTGTCACAATTCTTTGTGTATGATTATTTGTTTAGATTAATTTTATCAATTGTAGAAAGAGATAGAAGATTGTAGAAGAATGAGTCAAGGAGATAGAAGTGACATAGCATATACGTGGAGAAACCCTTTCAGGAAAAAAACTCCACCAGAATCAATAGTGCTTGTATTATTTAACCTTAGAACAAGATTACAATAATACTATATCAATCCTTGATTGATATGCTTCCTTGCCTTCAACAATCTTTCTTCACAACTTGTAATAAACTCTCATGTAACTCTCATACAATTTTTGCAGCACAAGATATCCATGCATTCCATGTGACCAAGCATGAATCCACACATCCCATGCCATGCTTCAAACCCTCACGCATGCACAAGCTCAACTTGCTAACCTGCCACAAACTTTGATGCACTTGCTACAATTAATAGACAATTAATGAGCCTGTAAACTCAATAAGAGTTGTACAATATAAGAGCATAAAGCTCCTCACAAATATCCATGCCTAGATTGTGCAAGTAGAGTTCCACAATGTAATATGAAGTCAAACCAAATTCTTCCTCAATTTAGGCACCCCAAACCGAACACTTAACTAAACTCTAGTCAAGAAAATATCTTGCAAGTGTCACCTCAAAGTTCATGCCCAAGAATGGGTCCGCTTAACTAAGCCTTGTAAATATCTTCTCATGCAAAAGGTGTTAACTCAAAGATGCCAACTTGGGTGCCCAATGTGGGTCCAAGTCAATCTTAGTTAACTAAAACATATCTCTCCACCAATTCATGCAAACATTATGTATGATTGATCATCCCCACTGAATTGAATGTATTCATCTATTATTTGTCATGCAACTGAAGTCAACTGAAGTCAACTAGCATTTAACTCAAACTAACTACATGCAACTGAAGATAAATGAACCATAACTGAACTAAACTAAACTAAATTGAACTGATACTGAACTCCACTCATGTTAATATCAATCCCTAATTTGTATTATCTTTATATGCATTACTAAAGTGTTATCAATCCTCCAAATAATTAACTTAAGCAAGGTGGGTTCCACCTTCCATGTGGGTGCCCCATGTGCTCCTATCTTATAGGATCTCTTCTTGGATGTCCCCACATGTTCCTATCATTTAGGAATAATCACAAATGTTAATTTACATGTTCATTTCATTTGAATTTAATCTCTTTCTAATCCTAGTGTTGGGGAACACTTTCCAAGGACTTAGGAAATACATGAAATATGTTTAGGATTTCAATTAAATGGCATACCTATTCCCAACAATATCAAAACCACACAAGCAGATCTTCAACATAGAAGAAATGTAAAGCCAAACTTGAACACAACTCTATAACACAAAACACCACTGCAACACACTGTTTCCTCTTTTTATTCATTTTTTCTCAAAAGCACTTAGAAACTACGCACCAGAGATATATCCTCAAAATTTTCATCTCTTCCTCATCACTACCAATCCAACTGCAAAATAGAAATCCAACCATATATCCATAGAAAAAATCTTATCAAATCAACACTAGAGGTTGACACCAGTAGCTTACCAATGACAACATAATATAACTAATTAAAGAATCATTATAGACAACACCAACTCAATACCAACTACTCACACTCTTGCAACAATCTCTTACTCATATAGTTGACACCAATGACAACACATAAGCTTGCCGACATCAATGACAACACCAAATACTTATACTTGCAACATCCTCTTTTCTTTTGCTTCTTCTTCCCCTCTCTTCCTCCCTATCCAATGTGGTACAAGAAACAGGAGGATGGGAGGATAAAAGACAAGTGGAAACCAAACCACTCCATTTTTCCATGCAAGGTCCATGTACTTGTGATATCTACGAGTCATGGCTACATAATTAGAGAGAGAATGTGGCTCCTTTCTTCTTAATTCAGGTTAAAGCTCTTCCCATCTCCTCTATAAAAATTGGAAGGCTTCATGAAGGGTTCTTGCTGCTAGTTTCTTTTCTCTTGTATAGTCTTATTTCTTATAATTCATTATTATTTATTCAACTCTATTATAATCTAGGAGGTTCAACCATTGGTCAATGACCGCATTCGGATTCACTAATTATTTTCTAAGATGTAGGGCAATTGATTTTTCTGTTTCTTTGTACCCCTATATGACTATTCCCCTTTGGTGCTCATTTTTAATGTAGGAGGCACAAGCTCTTATTTGAAGGTCTCCCACAAATATCAATGGATTCCATTCACTCTCATTTGGGAGAACATAATTATGTAAGTAGAACTCACATAACTGATCTTGCATGTCTAGTGTAGAATTGAACACTAGTATGGAAACAACTATAAACTACTGAAAAAACTACTAAAAATTGCTTATAAATGAATGAATTTGGTCATGTAATCATTATTAGTTTATTTCTAGTCATTTATAACACAACCAGATTGATGACTAAACCATTTTTAGTCATTTATTGGTTGTTTTGATTGATTGATTTGGTAGTATATTTAATCATTGATTTAGTCATTGATTGTTGTAATCTGGTCACTTATTTAGTCATTTTTTTCACTGATATATTTAGTCATTGATTGTTGTAATATGGTCACTTATTTAGTCATCTTTTATTCACTGATATATTTAACTGGTCACTTATTTAGTTGTTGATTTAGTCATTTATTATTGTAATCTGGTCACTTATTTAGTCATTTTTTATTCACTGATGTATTTATTCATTGATTGTTGTTAATTGGTCACTTATTTAGTCATTTTTATTCACTAATTTCTATGCATTTGTAGTGTATTTATTCATTAATTTTAATCATTATTTTGATCAATTTCGTAGTATATTTAGTCATTTTTATTCACTAATTTCACTAGTCATATATCTGGTCATGTTTATTAAGTTGTTCAGCGATTTATGTCAATTGGTAGTATATTTAGTCAATTTAATTGATGTCAGTGGTAGTATGTTGGTCATTTAAATGTTGAGGTTTAAGCATAAAACTTACAAAAATACACATCAATCATCAATTGCACACAATAAGATAACCATTGATAAGGAAAATCGATTGAACTTTATTAATAAAAGAAAGGTGTTCTAGTTATAGCTTAAAAATAGAGTATTGCAATTGTTATTTTCAGACACAAGACTAAAAATATGAGTTACAATATTGCACAGAAATGACTACAAGAAAGAAAACTTCTCCAAAAAACTTTTGCAATGATGGAAATACATGCTTGAATCCCTTCAATGCAAGCACATGCCCCTTTCATCTCTTAAAACTTTTACAATGTGGGAAATCTTCCTAGAGTAAGCTATAATGTGTAGAATCCAAGGAGAGTGTTGATCGTGTCCCATATATGAAGCTCTCTCCTTCAATGCGGTCAACAATAACCCAACTAGAATCTTTCCTCCTTTATATGCAACGTGCCATCTGATATGAGCAATAGGGTGTTGCCTTTTCTGCCATGAATGAAGTTGAGCCTCAATACAACCAACAAAATTGCTATTGGTCTCAATTCAGAAAGAATAAAAGTGCATTGTATATTGCAAGTTTACAAAAGTAAGTCCAAACACAGCAAAAAGATAAATCAATTAAAAAACTATAGCCTTGTCAATAAATACCTTAACTAGAGTGTTCCACATAGGCCTGAAATATGCATATTGAACCCTTGATTTTAGAACCTTGTTCAAAATTTAAGAAAGGTGATATGCTCAGATTATAGAATGAAAGCTATCAACACTAACCAGACTGGAACAACATTATCAATAGAAATTTCCTAGAAACCAAGCCCAAGAATACCATCAGACTTGGACAACAAAAATGTCAACCCCGGTTCACATGTTGTCTCAGTAAAGACTTGCACCATGAAAGAATCCATTTATACATAAATTCCAAATTAATTTGATGAGAAAAGATCTTTGATATTCAACTGGGAAGCCTTAACATCCAAAAATTAGTAACCTGATGTTTCACAACAAGTTTCCCAACTATGACATCATCTTTACTTAAGAAACCAAGTATTGATCCACTACCATATTGGATCTCACAGGATTCTCCTTCACAAACAACAAATGATATATATTAATTGTTTAGAAACTTCCTTAATATCCCCATGTAAGTAGACTAAACTAAGTGAGGTTGAAAGTTTGAAGTAGAGTACCATATTCTTGGTATGTGCTTGACTTTGATCATGACTTGTATCTTGAATGAAAATAGAAAGGTAGTTGCACTGTAAAATCATCGTTAATCATTGTTAGAAAAATAACCACAAAATCCTCTTTAATTAAAATAATCCTTCTAGATATTTCAAGACAAGATATTTATGTTAATTTCTAAGAGAGCTAATTTTACTATCCAAATAGCCATCAATCTATTTACTATATATAATTTCCCAGAATTCAAAATTTGAATGTAATGAAACTAACTATAATTACCAAAGATTTGACACCAAAATATAGTACAAAATGAATTGTTTGACAACAAATGTGTTTTGATAAACCAAATATACCATTGATATATTGATTTAAATAACAAGGAAAGATCAAACTAGAGACATCAAGATAACATTCATTAATTCACTTCAACAAACAATTGAAACCAGAATTAGGCCACCAATTATAACTTCATTCTATTGATCTTCAAAAAGATTTTACAATATGTTTCAAAAGCTTGTCCTGACTAACATGTCAAAAAGTGTCTTTTCAGTTCCCACTTTTAACATAAATCAAAAAGTCTTAATTATCATTGTTTACATAGGATTACATAAAAGCAATGAAAGATGAGAAATGATCAGATGTTGAAGTCTAGAGCACTCGCAAGATACGAAAGTCTGTTACTCATTGTAAGGTACCCGTGATCATTCAGATCTGGCAAGCTCTTCTCTCCATGATAGTATTTGCAAGGCTTGGTACTTCACTGCAAGGCCTATTCTTCTGGGGAAGCTAGATATGTCTGCTCCCATTGGTACACTATGTAATCATGAGGCCATTTGTACTTCTAGATTTTTTTTGTGTTGGCCAAGTGACTCTTCCATCTATTGTCAATAACCCTTTGCTATCTGTGATGAATTTTGAGTATCCAGCATCCAGTGCAATTATTCCATCAAAGATTAAATTAAGGCGGTGAATATTTATGTCACCATCCTTCTATAAATCAGTGAGGCAATTGGGAACAATTTTGCTAAACTCATCTATCCAATCCTTAGATCCTTTCAGTTGATCATCATCCCTTAGTATCTTAGGCATGAACCATTGCTTTAGTGTGTGAAATGAATCCATTCTTGCCTTGATCTTTTGGTCTTCTACAGATATGTATTGAAATTCATCTATGACCATTTCGACCATTTTCTCAGTAGGCTTTAAAGTTGTGGAGGCCTCAACACTCCTTTATAAAATTTTACACAAATTCATTTAGGTGTGATGTAAAGGTTGTCATTTCTTGAATAAGGGATCCAATATAGGTACATGGGCCTTTATTTGATCAACTACTTGTGATGAGGAGACATAACATTCATACACAATTTCCAATTTGTGCACAATTAGTTTAACCCTATGCTCCAAGATCTATTCCAATACCCCAAGGGTTTCTCTCTTTGCTCTTTCCTTTGTTTCTTCATTAGTCTTTTTCAACTTCTCAATTTCTTGTTTTAGCACATTTACTTGTTCAACAATGATTGCACCTATATCAGTCTGGATGGCAAGGGGCTAGTATACTGTTAATTTTGTGCTTTGGGAAGGACCCGCTCCCTTCAACTACTCTTTCAATTTCACATTTTGTATGAATAACCTATTCACTTCATCATTTATATCAATTTTTTCTTTCTCATATTCTACCAATCTAAGCTCCATAGCCTTAACCGTATCCCTAGTAAACATTGTTAAGTGCATTGTCATAGTAGCTGCCTCCAATGTTGATGTGTCTTGAAGTGTCTTTACCATGGAAGTCCCTCTCATTTCTCTTACAACATCAAGCAATCTTGGTTTTTTTTTTTTTTTCTTTTTTGCTTTGTCCAAAAGGCTAGGGTTTCAAGTCTTCGATTATAACCTGTGCCACTCATTCCCTCATCTGAATTGAATTCAGAAACCAACATGGGATCTTCTTGTCTTCTTACTTGATCTAGTAAGAATATATTTTTTAACTCCATCCCAGGAATAATTAGTATATTGCTTTCTAAGACTAATTTTCTTTCTTCTTGGGGGCTAACAATAATTTCATTAATCTTGAGTTCTTCAAAAAAATTCACAACAATCTGATCATGATGTGACTCCTCAGTGCCCATCTTATTAATTTGGAGTCTCTCCTCAAATTCTTTCATTTTCATCTCAAACCAAAAATCCTTAAACTCGGGAATTTGAATAAATTCATCATCTTTAATAAATCTAAGGGAACCAATCACCCTTTCATCATCATGCACTTCTTGATCATTATGCCCATGTACATCCACTCTTTCTTCTACTTTGTGAGCATCAGTTGCAAGCTTGGGTGGTGGCTAATCAACTTCATCATCTTTAAAATTCAAAAGTACGTAGGCTACCTCTTCATTATCCCCTACTCCACTTATTTTATATGCCACTAAGGGGGCCACTCCATGTGTCTTCTACATTTTAGGACTTGGTTAGTCAACGGGATTATATTGTGGCAGTGTTTGGTAGGGGTTATGTGATTACAATACCACTTCGTTTGATGGGTAGCTTGGAGGGTTTTGAGGACTGACCCTCAAGTTTCTTTTCTGGTTCAACATACAATCTTTCAAAGCTATCAATTATTAAGTCCATCCTTTTGATAGTATCCCCTTCTTCAACATAAAATCCTAGGAATCCAGTGTTCCTTTTCTTCTTCTCCTCCTCAAGCCTCTTTATGATTTCCCACTTCCTAACGCAGCCACAGTAGGAGGGTCCTCAGAGAGAACAATCTGAACCGTGCAGCAAGAGTAACACAATGAAAGCAACACAGAGTATGGAGGAAAATGCAGATTAAAACATTCTCATTGACAGAAATCTCAATTACATTCAACTGGCAACATCTGGGCTTACAGATTTAGCTCACAGGCCTGATCAAATATGCAACATTCTAACAGGCTCCTATATCTGAGTTGAGCTCTTACAAATTGGATCAAACTTAATGCCTTAATCCACTACTAACACTAATACCTCTTATAATTATTGATTACAAGCTTTATACTATATCCGTGATTCTGGAAACATCTGCGTCAGCCAAAAATCATTACATTTTCCAATGAAGGAAAATATAACGAGCACATGAACAAGTTGGCCTCAAATTTGAATTACTCCATCAATGGGTGTATAAGGTGAAGTGTGGACCTATAATGAAGGTCGATGACACTCCAAGGAACATCTAAAATCACACCGTTAAGATCCGTAAGTCACGGAAATGATCCACGAATGATTAGATTAGTTGTTAGGCTTGAAAACTATTCTGGTGTTGGTTCAAGAAACTGTCATGAAATCCGGAATTGATAACTTGTTGGAAAATTATCCAACCTCACTCAAATCTTGGAATAAGGAAAATGAACATGTCCATGATGTACATAGAGATCCATAGGGTCTAGTGAGCAAGGATGATGAATCCACCAACATGAACTAAGAAAGAACAAAACAAGGACAAAACTGAAAGGAAAATATTTTTAGTTGATGCAAGATTGCCAAGAACCAAGGATGCTCCTGCATCAAACATCCAGGGTTAATGAAAAGTGAGTCTCTCACTTTGTAGGGGCCAAAGGAAAACCAAGACGATCTACCTCAGCCTAAGAAATCCATGAAGAGTCCTCCATTGGTCTACTTTTCCACTTCACAAGATATTCTTTGTACTATCTTCCATGAGTCTTCCTCCCATCTCTGATATCCAGAATCTCCTCAATCTCAGCTGACTATTGTTTAGGAAATTGATTCTCCAATTCCATTGTACTGTCCTCACTGAATTCTACTTCATAATACTAATGTAGGTCTACAATGTTGAATATAAGTGATATACCCATACCATCCAGTAACTCCACTTCGTATGCATTTCCTAAATCAAATTTCTTCAAGATCCTACAAGGTCCAAACTTCCTCATCTTCAGCTTGTTGTATGTCCCAACACGAAATCCTTCCTTCCTCAAATATACCATCACTTCATCTCCAATTTCGAACTCCTTATGTCTCATTTTTTCATCTGCTTTCTCCTTATACTT